>JAQIXC010001558.1:0-14150 GCA_034697605.1 Metabelba pulverosa
ACTGTACTAGCGATCATAACGACTACTCGGGTAGATCCGACCAACCCTTCTCAAACCCCGAGTGGCTCGCAATATTAATATAAATTAAATAGCAAGTTTTAAATATATTTATGCAATGTAATTAAGTAAATGAATAGTGTACGTTTAATATATTGACATTTAATTATAAATTAGACATATAAATTATGTATATTAATTTAATACCAAATAAAATACTGTTCAATAATTTGTAATTTAATATGACAAATATAATTGTATTGTTATAAAAGTTATTTTGCATATTTTTATGCAGTAAAAACAATAGTATAGTATTTATACTGCATTAGTATTTTTAAAAATATTCTGTGTATTAAAAAATTATTCCGTTATCTGATGAGTGACTCGTATCTGAAACGCAAAAAATGAATTTTAGCTCTCTGATTTAATATTATTATTTTCAGGTCACATTTTAAGCTTGTTAAAGTTGCGTTATTTCAATTAATAATTTATTATTAACTATTATATTTATTTATTTAAAGTGTAAAGATGTTTTAGAAAAAGCATGTTAACAATTCGAGAAACAGGGTAATCCATGAGCGAGCCAAGACTCGCGTCGGTTGCACGTCTATATCTACAATGCAAATACGAAAAATTGTTTAAGCTTGCTCCATTTCATTTTTAAAATTACCCTGAAACTCGTAATCATCGCACCACTCCGCAAATTTCGCGTCCGTAAGCATTTGGCAATAAACTATCTAATAAACAAATATAATGCAACTTTGAAACAATTTGAGCATGATAAAAGTGCGCGAATACTTCATGTAATTTGAAGAACGCGGTGTACCAATTACTCAAGAAGGTTTTCGCACCTTCCGGCACGGTTTCGACCGATTTCGAGCGCCAATCGTAGAATGCGCTGCAATTTTAAGCATGCTTATCATTTACTATTGAATTGTTTTAGCAATTCAGGTTCTAAAGCTATTAATTCTTATAGGAACAATTGGCTACATGCTAATAATCGCAATTTATGTAAACCTTACATTAGATTAAACTTGTTTCTTAATTTTACTGATTGTTTGAGGCTAAACTACATAATAAATTAAATTTAAATACATTCCTTAATAATTCCTTGTTATATACAGAGTAGATTTATTAACATGAAATTTTTTCTATGGGGCAAGCATGTTACTTATTAAATAATCAAGATTACCACTAAAATTATATATAATATAAATAAATTATAAAGATTAATAAAGTGCTATTGAATTAAAGCTATAAAATATATTACTAGATTAGTCTTATTAATTTTATACATTAATAGCAAGTTTAAAATTATATATGCAATAAAGTAATCAGTAATAAAAGTATGAATTAGAGGTATCAACCAAATTATTTTTTATCTAAAAAGTATCAATAGTTTTGTTTAGAATGCTACAAACCAGCATGAATGTTTGTGAATATTCGCCATTGCATCGAAAAAGTCGATTGAGTTAGCAAGACGTTTTTTAAACGTGTCATGCAGCTTGCTTAATTCTTCCATTTTCTCATTGACGAGTTTGCCTTTTATAACAAAATAGCCAATGCTAACTGGATTGAGACAATATAGAATGTTGGTGCCCAGGAACGTTAGCGCGCCCATAGCTACCATCGCTTTTAGCAAGATCTTATGTGGATAGGCGAGTGTCGTATAGGATATCGCCGCAATGCCTCCCGTAACAAACCCGCTAAAATTTAATTGAATATAAAATTGTAAATTTCAAAAATATAGCAAGTTGTTTAATTATTTATAAAGTAAATAAATGACATAATTTATAATATTTTAAATAGCTTAGTACAGCTTAGTAATTATTAAAATAAACAAATACTGTTTATAAACTATACAGTATAAATCTATAACATAAATCTATACATAATCTATGATAGAAACATGTTGTTTTAATTAAATAATTATAATAATTAATTAAATAAATATAAAATATATATTTAAATGAATTTCTACTGCTAAAATTACTTGATAATTATTAATTACTATACAGCACTACTTACATGCAGTATTTCCCCATTGCTATGACGCTAAATAAAAGTAACAAGAATAAATCGAAAGCAACAGTGTAAACTCGGCTACTCATCTGGAACGCCGGCGTACTCGTCGCCGACGGGAAACAGATTGGCAACCGTGACGTCGAGAAACTTAAGGCCATAGCTCATTAGCGATCTGGCGGCGACGTCCGTGCCATTATCACCTTGCTTCTTTTTCTTGCGACGAATCTTCTTTTTCTTCTTCTTCTTCTGCTGCTGACCAAGATCTTTCCAGAACTTCTTGACAAATTCGACCTGCTCGGGCCTGAGTACCGGCGCTTTCTGCATCTTCTCTTCGGCGTCGTCGGCGCCGGCGGTCGTCGTCGCGTCCGTCGTAGTCGTCGTTCGTTTTCTTATTTTTTTCAATTTTTTCACTTTTTTCGTATCCATTATTAGGATTTGTGTTAATAAAATAAACATGATTATTAGCTTGAGTTTAAGCATTCTATTTTTTGTTGTGATTTTCTTATTGTAAAATGTTATTAATAGTAAATGTTTGATTTAGTGATTACATGTTTACATATTTTTTCGTATGTTTAATTTACAACGTTTTAATTTCTACAATGCAACATTTTAATTAACAAATATGAAATAAATATGTATACGCTATCTATAGTTTAATTTTAAAAATAATATATTTAATATTTTATCTTTTATTAGTTTGTCATGCATTTTAAATATAATTGTATGATTATATTTACTTTTCAAATATTTTTATGCATTAAAAGCAATATTTTTGTATTTTTAAAAATATTCTGTGTATTAAAAAATTATTCCGTTATCTGATGAGTGACTCGTATCTGAAACGCAAAAAATGAATTATAATTTTATTCATAACTTAATATAAATTCATTGCTGACATCAATACGAGCGTAAAATTAATAACTTTCGTATTTAGCAATAAAGAAATATACTTGTTACAAATATTATTACCATAATTAAATCGATCGAGGTAAATCTCGTTTGGCAAAAACTTAGGAAAAATAAGCAGGTAAATATACCGGTAATTAAATAAAATATTTTTTATTTGTTAAACCTTTTTGCATAATAAGCAACATGCTACTTTTTAAAATAAACTTATCGACGAATTCTTTTAAATTCTTAATTTATCATTTAACTAGATAACATTATTTAAGCATGACATTTTGTTCAAGTTAGACACTGATTAAACAAACCTATTCCAACTGTAAAGGTTAACTGTACAATTTGTACACTGCACAAATGCGTATAAAATACACTGAACATCACTTAGATTTACTCTTTTATTTATTACATTTAAAAGTTAGCATGTTAAAAGCGAACTTAGAAAATTAGAACTGTTCAATTTTATTTTTGAGCATGTACCTATACAACACACCCTAAAAATTAACTTAATTAAGCCAGACACTTTTGTTGCACTTGTATGGGTGTAATAGTGTATCGATGGGCAAACAAAGGGCAGCCATGCGTTCAACGTAATTGATGTAAGGATTTGAAAGAAGAACGGAATCAATGAGAGGGCAGGAGAGGCGTCGGAGAGTGTAGTGCGAGAGCTATGTGAGAACTATGAGAGGGCTTCAAGAGAGTAATGAGAGAGTGTTCGGAGCGTTCGAAGCGATTGTGTTGTTGTGTCGAAGGCATCCATTTTTGTGCTAAACGTTCGAAACGACAGAAGCGTTCGAATCAGTCATCGAATCAAACGATTCGATTAAGTCGATTGCATTGAAGAGCAAAACCAAACGCGAACTCTCGACTCATTCGACTCAGTACTGACTCGACGGACAGTCGACACATCGGGCGACGCATTCGCAGCCGACGGACCGGAATTCGAACGTAAATATCAAATACGCGTTCAATCGATTCGATCGAATGACCGCTAATTCACGCACTGATTGAATGACTCATTCGTTGAACTATTCGATCGCTAATTGAATGACTGATTGAATGACTGATTGAATAACGCATTGAATGACTCATTTGATTGACTGACTGCTCGACTAATCTGATGACTCATTGTCTGGACTTTCAGAGCCGACCGGACGCTCACCACTCGTGGCTCTCGAGCGTACAGTAGAGGTCGTGACGGCGCGGACGCCGACCGAGCGGTGCACCCATTGACTGCTTTAGTTCGACTGACTGTACGTATTGACGTATCGAGTAATCGATACGAAATACCCGACTCTCGACACTATTGGAGACACATATCAATCCGTCGATTGGCCGCTCATTCGATGAGTGATTAAACTGTTTTTCAGAGAAACGTATTAATCGATTAATTCGCGTAAAAACCCCGAAACCGCTGTTCCGACTCTGAATAGCCGTATCTCTTGTCTAACCTCTTCTCTCCTCTTAAGACAAAAAGAAAGCAAAAAAAAAATCTATTTTTCGTTTTCGTTGTAATGTTTTTTGTAAATATGAATTTGAATTTGAATTGAATTTCTCTTTTAATTTTTGACCGAATTTTTTGAAAAAACCAATATTTGAATGAATCTAAGAATTAATAAATCGTTGAATATATTTATCGCAAAACTATTTGCCGTTTATTTTGGTCGACATTTTCCG
Organism: Metabelba pulverosa; assembly: GCA_034697605.1. Classification (NCBI taxonomy): domain Eukaryota; kingdom Metazoa; phylum Arthropoda; class Arachnida; order Sarcoptiformes; family Damaeidae; genus Metabelba; species Metabelba pulverosa. The sequence continues at coordinate 4,600 of JAQIXC010001558.1, forward strand.
ATACATTTAATGCAAACTATTTTTTAATGCAAATCCAAGTCTCGCTTAACATTGCAATCAATTTATTTCTGTTTTTGTTTTTACTTTATATTTACATTTATTACATAAATACGTAAATAATTAGATAATTAATCAAAAAAAAACTTCGTGTTATTTACCGACTATTTTCCACTATTATATATATAAACTATAAACTGTATAAAAACTACACACGAATACAGACTAATACAGACTAATACACGACATATAACTGTGTAAACACGGAAAAACATACCGCGATTTGACTGTATTTCTCGAGAATTGTTAACAAAACCGATTGAATTGATTGCACGCGCGTGACGTGTGTGCGAAGTGAGAGGGGAACGGAAGAGCGAAGCGCGAGTGAGAGGCCGAGAGTGCGATGTCAGTGCACTATAAGTTCAAGTCCGGCAAAGAGAAACAGACCGTCATATTCGATGGACTGCACATATCGGTGGCCGACCTCAAGCGGGCCATTATGCAGCAGAAGAAGATCGGCAAGAGCGCCGACCTCGACCTCCAGATCACGAACCCGCAGACCGGCGAAGGTATGGCCCGTTCCGCGCACTCCTCCCACTCATACCAACCATTCGCGCATTACCTCTAATTCACTCATTTGACTCGTATTTTCATTTCTAGTGTATGAGTCCGACTCGGCTCTCATCCCGAAGAACACGTCCGTCGAAGTGGCGAGAGTTCCCGTCACCGGCAACCACAAGAAGACTCGGTTCGTATTGACGAACTGCCCAACCGTTCGGTTCTTTTAATTGTGTTTTTTGTTGATTGTAGGGATCGACTCGAAAACAGCGCATCGATAGGCGTATGAAATGCGTTCTTCACTCCCGAGTGAAACCCGAAATTGATCTCTAATTTAAGTCACGAATTGTTTTGTTGCGATTGCAGGCCAACAGTCCGAGTCATCTGGAGGTCGAGAAGATTACGAAAGTATGTGTTTGTGTGGGGAAAGCGAGGCCTACGTCCGCACCAATAGTTGCGATGAATTGATTTAATTTATCTTTTTGTTTGTCTAGTCTTCGAGTATCGCGACCTCGTACTCGACCGAAGAGGAGAAGATCAAGGCGATGATGTCGCAGTCGACGCAGGAGTACGACCCGTCGAAGTACGTGAAGGGTCGCGGCCACGTCGGCCCGCTGCCGGCGAACTACACGTGCTATCGCTGCGGACAGCCGGGCCACTACATCAAGCAGTGTCCGACCAATAATGTGAGCACTGATTGCCGTTTTGAACGCGTTTTTCCCGATTTGTTTGACTAATTATTTTTGCTTTGATTTCTATTGGCGAAGACTGACGTCAAGCGAAGCACTGGTATTCCGCGCAGTTTCATGATTCCGGCCAATGCCGACCAGAAGGGCGCTCTTCTCACCGCCAGTGGCGACTATGCCGTTCCGATTATTGACCAGTGAGTTCGGGCACTCTATTAGCGCCGAAACTGTTTTTTAAAAATTGTTTTGTTTTAAAGTTTTTGTTTTTTAATTGATTTTTGTTTTTTAATTGATATTTATTTCTGTTTTTTATTTGATTTTTAATGATTTGTTTTTGCGTTTTGTGTGGAATCGCAGCGAAGCGTACAAAGAGATCAGGAAAGAGAAGCCGCCGTTTATGCCGAACAGCGACGCCGAAGTGGAGGCCGACGCCGGCCCGGAGATACCCGAAGACCTCAAGTGTACGCTGTGCCGGGACCTGCTGCAGGACGCGGTGCTCATACCCTGCTGTGGGAACAGCTATTGCGACGAATGTACGGCCCGAACGACACGACTGCTTAAATAGCGTTGAAATTAAATTTTTAATTAAATTAACTATTTTTGCGCACATTTCTCCGGTCAGGCATACGAAGCGTTCTACTCGAGTCGGAGGCGCACGAGTGTCCGACCTGTCACGAGCAGAGCGTGTCGCCCGATACGCTCATTCCGAACCGCTTTCTGCGCACGTCGGTGACGAAGTTCAAGAACGAGACCGGCTACGACCGGCACCCGAAGTTCGCCCGGTTCGCCGGCAACGGCGCGCACTCGTGGCTCAAACCGGTCGACCAGTTGAAGCCGGACGTGAGTCGAAAAGCCGACGAATTGCCCGAAACTCGCGACACCCACGACATCGACGCGATGTTTGCCGTTCTGAAGACACGCGAAAATGGAACTAAGAATCTGTGCGCTTCCCCGCCGGCGCCGACAGCGCCCGACTCGCCGCTCGTTCCCGAGACGAACGCCTCGGCCGATGTCACTATGGATGAGGTACTGCTGGGTTCGCCGAAAAGAGACGAATTGTGTCAACGGAGCGCCGAATCGAATGCGAATTACACGGAAAGAGCGGATTTGACTTTAGGCCAAACACTTGACTTGAAAGCACCCATAGATAGCACTAATACTGCGATTGTTGAGTGAGTATTGAATTTCGTTTTTGCTATTCGAGCGTAACTTCAGTTTGGATTTCCTTTTCGAACACTTATAGGGGAACTGACTCTCAGCACGAGTCGACCTCCGGGCCCAACACACCACTAGTGGACGAGCCGTCCGAGTCATGTGAGACGACCGCGGAACAAACGAACACAACGGACGCGAGTTCGGTGCTACCGTTACCGCCCTTTCCACCGCAACAGCTCATGTCGTTGGGCGCCTATACCCGACCGCCGCCGCGAATGATTGCCCCGATCTGTACGATTCGGACCACAATGGGCGGACAGCAGTCGAATCCGGGGCTGTTGGGTCGCCCGCCGCCATCAGGCGCTATACTACCGATGCCGCCCACACATAGCCGGACAGGTTATGGTCAGCCGCGTATGGGACAGGACGGGCGCTACTATCCGCCGATGGGTAACCCGAGAGGCTATTCGATGACAATGAACCACTCGATGCCGCCGTACGGATACGCGCCGCAGATGCGGCCGCAGAACCACTACGACCCGTACGGATATATGGGTCCGCGATCTCACATGCCGTCCGGCCATATGCACCATCAGCTCGGCCTACACGGCATGCCCGACGGTCCGCCGCCAGGTTTGCCCCTTATTACGTAATTATTCGAACATTTGATGAAAACATTCCGTTCCTCTACACGCCGTAGGCTCTGCACCGCTCATACCCGACGCGCACTACGGCTCGTACGGCAACAAACCCGAGTACGACGACTACGAGGACCGACTCAACCGGTTTACGCGCCAATTGGAGTCCCGTTCGCGCAATCGACCCAAGCATATACGCAGCCGAAGCCGTTCGCGCTCAGGCACGCGCAGCCGGAGCCGCAGCTGGTCGTCGTCGTCCTCGAGCGGCTCCTCGTCCTCGTCATCCCGTTCCTCGCGCTTCAGCTCAAGCAGCCGCAGCTTCAGCGGTTCGTCCCGATCCCGGAGTCGCAGTTTTTCGCCGCGCAGGCGCTCCAGATCTCGCGGTCACTACCGATCCCGACGTTCCAGATCCTCATCTCGGCATCGAGAGTACGGCCGAGACGTGCGCTATAGGCGCTCGCGTTCTCCGCATTATAACGACTCGCGCGGCCGTTATCCCGACCGAAGTCGGCGCCGATACGATCGCGAAGTGCGCGAAAGGGAGCAGAAGTATCGCGAATCGAAGGGCGAGCGCCGATACGAGCGCAACGAAACGAGCGGTCGATCGAGTCGGCGGACGGACGACCGCAAGAAAGAGTCGAAACAAAGTCATAGCACGCGATGTAGTCATCGGTCGGCGCACGACAAGAGCCGAACCGCCGACGAGAGCCGATTGCAGCCAACGAGTGGCAAAACGGCGCCCAAAGACGAACCCATCGAAAGCGATGTAAAAAGTGAGCCAATCGTTGACCAGAATATAGCGGCCGTCGACGTGAAGACCGAATTAGAGCCGAATAGCAAATTAGACGCAATCGAAAGGCACGGCCATACGGACGGTGCGGACAAATCCAAAGCCGAGAAAGAGGTGGCCGCGCAGGACGACAATAGCGGCGCTAAACCCAAGAAGAGTCGCGACAAACCGAAGAAACATCACAAACATCATCACCACAACCATCACCACAAGCACCGGAAGAGCACCGACGAGCCGAAAGAGGCCAAAGAGAGTAAGCGCTCGGATGAGCCGAAGAGCAGCTCTTCCGCGAAGCGCTCGAAGCGAACCAAGAGATCCGAAGCGACGGTCGAACCGATTGCCGAAACGAAAGCTATCAAAGCGTTGAAGATAACGATCGCACCGATAAAGGAGCAGTCGATCGAACCGAGCGCCGCGTTCGAGGCCGAGTCGCTCGACGCGCACCCGAAGACGACGCCCGACGCGCACGAGTCGAATGTGAGTGAATACGAGCCCGAGTTTGTGGCGATGAGCGCCGTCGACGACGAACAGCTGATCACTGACTATGCGTTGGCCGACGACCTGAGCGCCGAAAGCACGACAATCAACGACTACGAGTGGGTGACTAACAACGACACCGAAGACGGCACTAATGCCGCGACGTCCGAAGCGCCGATAGGTGTGGGCGACGAACCGGTCGATTTCGAGTTAGATATCGAGATGTCCGGAAACGATAGTCTGTCCGCTCCGCACCCGATTGTCGTCACTTCCGACCCGAATATTAGCGAAATGATTGCCGCCGAGAGCGAGCCCTCGGCCACTCATCTATTCGATTTCGGCGGTGACGACGCGTTGGCCGAACCCAACAGCGAATCGGTGGACAAATCGAACGACTTTGTCGACTACGATATGGGCGAAGCATTAGCCGATTTGGGCCGACATCTCGAGTCGAACGGCGCCGACGTGACCGTCGCCGCCGCGCCAGTGGTCGAAGTGCCGAAATCGAAATGGGATGAAGACCTAAACGACCTGCGCTTCGAAGAGGATTACAGCGATTTCGAGGACAGCGCCAAAGCCGACGCCACCGATGTGAAGAGCGGCGGCACTGCGCCCAAGACGTCGCTGCCGAACGAGATCATCGAAAAGGCCGAGAAGGCTATTCTCGAGAAGCCGTTGCGCGCGGCGGCTACGCTCGTAGTCGACGCGAAACGGGCCGAACGGGCGGACAAACCGGCGACGAGTAGTCATCACAAGAAGCATAAGTCGGCGAAAAGTGAGGACAAGTCGCGCGATAAGGAACGCGCGGATCGAGAGGCGATTGACGAGCGCGAGAAGGACCGGACGGACGACATGAGCGACGAGAAGAACGCGGCGGAGCCGGCGGACGGCTCGCTGCCGCGGAAGGTGAAGCTCGACCGCTCGAAGTTCGCCGAAAAGCCGACGATCTGTATAACGATCGACAACTGCGTCGGCGACAAGAAGTCGTCGGCGAGTAGTAGGGACCGGAAGGGCGGCGACGATCGGCGCAAGGAGTCGGCGCCGCATCGCTCGAGCAGATCGCGGCGCTCGTCGCGCGACCGCTCGAAGGACAGGGAGTCGCGCAGTGGCGACAAAGCGCGCCGAAAGTCGTCGAAAGCGGGGAAACGGCGCGACGACGAGTCGCGGCATCGCTCGCACCGCTCGGGCCGGCGCTCGCGCTCCAGGAGTGCCGATCGCGCGCTCCATAAGTCCGACAAACGCGCCAAAGGAGCCGATAAGAAGTCGTCGGCGCCGGCGGAGCGCACGCACGACGAGTCCGGCGCTCACAAGAAGTCGAAGTCATAGGAGAGAAACGAATTAACCTTTTTTTTGTTGATTGCAATCGCGCCGACAGTTTGTGTCCGTCGGCGCCGCCGGACGCCGCGCGCGCCAGACGTACGCTTTCAAACAGTAGTTATGTTTTTTACAAATTTATATTTCAAATAATACATACAATAATAAAAACATTTATTTGTTTTCGAATAAATTATACATTTGTTTTTAAACTTTAAAGTGTCAATATTGTTTTTATTTTGATTGAATTTTGCGATTTGCGCATGGTTATTTCGATAATTATGCTGACTATTAGTGCGCTTTCATTAGTACACAAAGTTAGTTTAGTTATAATTATTTAGTTAGTTATTAAATAAACATGTTTATTTCGTAACTACACGTGATTATTTATAATTATTTGAGTTATTGGTATATGAAAGTGCATTAATTGTTGCTATAATTTCGTTTACCATGTGCAATTTTTCAATTTAAAATTCAAATAATATTGATATTTAATCAATGTACTTTGCGTTGACAATTATTTCGATGCAATGATACATCGCACTGGTTTGCAACTTGGTAGAAAATCAAGTCCATTCGCCGATAAGAGCAAAAGTGCATGGCTATTTTCTACCAAGTTTGCGAAGAGTGCGATGTGTTATTTCTTTTCTTTTTTAAATAGTACACTGTTTGAAAACATACGCCTCGCCACACTAGGTGTCGAAATTTAGCATTCATATTTTTGTAAATTAATGCAAAGTTATAATTTCAATGATTTCCTCTTGTATTCGGAATTCCTTTTTGATAATTCTAACTAGCTCGAAATACTGTACTATTGTTATTTTTAAATAAACGTGATGAAAATGTAAATTTGCAATGCTTATTTCATTATTTATTCATTATTGAATATTGCGCAATTATTGAGTAACTATTACCAAGCAATAATTTGGAAATTATTTAGCATATCTAATCAAATTCTTGCTATATAAATAGTATTACTAATCTAGCTAGAGTTTTCTAGTTGATTGTGATTTGTACGTGCTGATCTAGTGTGTACATGATAAATTATTCAGTTTTTGATTTTACAAAATCACTTTTCTATGCAATGTCTGCGAGAGTGGCAGTGAATGTGTAATGCAATCAATCCGTCGAAAGCGTTGATCAAAAGTCAATTACTATGCGCTCTCATAGGCATAACACTAATAAGTGTTGATTTTTATTGATATATAAACAACAACGAAATTTTTCAGACTACAAAGTGTCTACACTTGTTGGATAAGCATGGTCAAAATAATTAAACTGATATATATTGTCTTGGCATATACTTAAATGAAATATAAGCTATTTTTCATTTCAAATTTTTACTGCTTGTTAATTTTGTCTAGTTTATTATTTCGATTATTTCGAAATTTAAATTTATTCAAAATGAAACTATTATTACTTAGATTAGAAATATTAGTTTTTATTAAAATAATTAACAAAATATTTGTGAATAATAGGGATTTGAATAAAATACATGCTAAAAAATTAGTAAAACTTTGATGAAAGGAGAGTTGAATTACTTTAGAGTATATTCGGCGTCTATTTGGCTAACTATTAGCGATTCGCCATTAATCCAATTTATCCGAAAACGCTTGCATGGCAAAACTTTGCATCAAATTGAACCAGTAGTATTCTTGCAATTTGCATTCTATTGAACCATCTAATTTTGTCAATAATTTTAACTCTACCGGGTATTAAATTATTGGGTAACACAAATTATTGGTAAAATGTTACAAGTAAGTTATAATATATGTTAACCCCGATTTATTCATTTATTTATTATTTTTTAAAATATAATAAGTTATTTATAAAACTTAAATTATTATAATTAATGATTTATTATTATAACATAACATTATTTTATTATCTTGATTCAATTACAAATATCTGCTTAAAAACTAAAATTAAAGTAGTTTTATAAATTGTCTTATATTGGTTGTTTTTATATTATTTCTTACGTTTAATAAATCTACATTATATACAAATTATTGTAACCCTGAAAACTTTTTAAAATTTAAATTTCATTCACATTTTGCTAAATATTGTATAAAATATCAATAAATATTGCATTGTATAAACTAGTATGTTCAAGGGCACATTTTTGACGTGATAGAATTATACTATACTAGTTATCTAATATATATATATAATTATATTAGCAATAAATATATTAGTAAATATTAGCAAATTATATTTACAACACAAAATATTTGAATTTGTATAGTAATATCATAAATCTAGTTTATTTAAAAAAAAGACATTTATCTAATATTTGTTAAGTTTTTTACATTTAAATAGTTAATATATAATTTTTAGTAATTTAGACTGATCTTGTTTGGATTAATTTTAAAAATAACAATAGCAATTAAATAATTGTCGTTATTAGTACATAATATTAATTTTATGAAATATCTCTAATATGTTATTTAAATTATTTACATTCACAACTATAATTTTTTTTATCAATGTCGAAGGTAATAATTGTAAATACAATTAGAAAGTGTGTTGTAAATTGTATTTAAGATTAAACAAACAACTTTTTAAATATTTATTAACTTATAAAATAATCTATGTTTTAGTATGTTTATATTTAAATAATTTTACATAAAAATGTAAATGACATTTAAAATTAATTCTTATATAGTTTTAACATTATAGTTTATTGGATTTATTCTGGTTAAATTATGCAAATTATTTAACGGTAATTTAATTATATAATGATTTAAAATTAGACTGTATAAACCTAAATTCAATCATAACAAAATAAAATAATCTAATGTCAATGACTGTAGAAAAAACACATTACAATAAATAATTAAATTAAAAAAACCTACACTGCGACAAACCATCATAAAAAATATTAATGATCAAAACTAATTCAAACTGGCAATTATCAAAATATATATTGCATAACATATACAGGCTAACGAAATTAAGCATGTATACATCCGAACGAATTACGCTAATGCACAAATCAATTTATGCGCAAACATTGCAAACGATTCGCAACAGAATATTCTTGCGTAACAACCCTTTGATGTGCGCTTTCCTGTCGAACACACACATACCAGTCGAGTATAATTGTCTAACTCTTTGATTTAATTTCTGTCGGTATAAAAGTATACAGTATAAAAATATTTCGCTGTCTAGTATTTGATTTCGATTGCCACTCATATATCCAGTACCAGTGCCAGTAGTGCGGGCGCCAGCACTGCGCCACCGCATTCGCTACACAGCGTACGAGTGCCGTACGCGAGCGCTCGCACGCCGTTCCTCTCGTTCCCCTCTCTCGCGGCGCGCGTTCTCGCAGTACTGTATCGAACAGAACTGCACACATAGTATACTACAGTATATACAGGCGCCCAATCGAATCCGTGTGATCAATGGCCGGGCACTTGTACCCGACACTGAGCAGCACCAGAGTCTAGTCTCGCAGTGCAACTGTCTCTCGACACACGAGTGCCACTCTATTCGCCCGATTCTCTCGTCGTCTCTCGATTCGATCGACAACTCAATTCTCGCTCTTATTCTCTCTATTCAGTTGACAAAACAAAAATCTTTTTGCTTCCAAAATATATACATAATATATATAAAGTGCGAAAATTTTACATTCTATTCATTTACCGCCGCGTAATATTTCTTTGCTTTATACTGTACAACATTTCATTCATATTAAAATAGTTTGTTTTTAAAAAATATTTGAATTATATTTAATTATTATTACTATTATTCGAATATTTTAAAAGTTTTGTTTTGTCTAAATAGTGTTTAATAACTTCTCCGATAATAATTAGTATTGTTTCCAATCTTTTTCTGCGTATTCAAAACAAATTGTTCGTTGTATTTTCAAAAAATATTCTGTGTATTAAAAGGTTGTTCCGTTGTTCTAACGAGTGATTCGTATCTAAAGCGCCG
>JAQIXC010001559.1:0-14148 GCA_034697605.1 Metabelba pulverosa
TAAAGGCCGACTCGTCAACGTGCTAATTTGCCCCGTGCTGATTAATTGGCACAATTAGCGAAAACGGCACATGACATATGTCATATATTACAAATTTTAAATTTTATGCTTTTTGCCCTCTAGCGGGTAATCCAGTTGACATACAAACATATATTTGATATATTTAAATTCAGCTCGATGTCTTTTATCAATATGGCATCGAAAGGAATTTGCCAATTTTTTTGCACATTTTTGATATTTTGCAAATATCAAACAAAATTAACTTTGGCTATATATCAAAGTCGCGCACTGTATGATCTAGCATTATATAGTATTATAACAAATATTCTATGAAATAAATTTATATAATGTAAATAATAATTAGATAAAATATAATATTATTTATTTTATATTTATTCATTATAGATATAATTTATCTAAACGTACAAGCATTTAACAATATTTATGTTTATAAGCCAAAAAGTATATCTAAAAAATTATAACGATTATATAATTTGTGCAATGTATTTACAAATAAGCTTTCTAAACTTTAAAATAAACCGAGCATTTTGTATAAAAATAGATTTAGTTAGTTAATTACAATCTAGATATTACTGGCATTGATTTCAACAACATGTTAAATCATAAATTATGCTGTTGTCATTATTTTACGAAATTCTACAATATTGTCACAATTATTACAAGTATATTATAAAAATTCAATAAATTAGATTAGATTATTGATTTGCTTTGCTTTTTTGCGTCGTACTATTGGTTTATTGTATTAAAATGGCAAATTAATAAAATTTAAACATGCTAAATCATAAACTTTCTTTATTGCGATCCAGAAACGCAAAATGCAATCATAAACTATGATCAATTGCGATTTTTACTGTTTTGTGCAAAATCACTAAAAGTGCGGTAGAAATTGGCAAACACCATTATGGCGAAATCGATAAAGGACATAAAGCTAGAGTTAAATAAACCATACTGTATATTTTTATGTATGTCATGAGGTTTAGTCAATAAGGGATGTTAAAGTTAAAAATATAAATTTAATAAGACGCATTTAAAATATAATTAGTTTTATATATTAATATTAATATAATTGCATTCCTAAACGCAATTTGTGCTATAATTTTAATATAAATGATATAAATTGTATTTTTAATTTTATATAATATTAAAACAATTCTTGATTATACAATTTTCTTAATATATAGATTTAATTATATTTCAAAATGCGTCTTATTAATTTTTTATTTTTAACTTTACCGCCCTTTATCGGCAAAACCACATGACATTCAAACATATATAACGTATGGAATAATTAAGTTTAGTATGATATCATTTATCGATTTTGCCATAGTGGCGAGTTTGCTAATTTTGCCGCACTTTTAGTGATTTTTCAACTAACAATAAATTAGATTTGAATATTGATTTTATTTGCTTGTTTGTGTCGCACTATAAATTTATTATGTAAAACTGACAACAGAAACAATTTAGCATATTTTTTTTTTTGAAAAGTTCAAAGCTTGTTTCAAGCAATTTTCTAATGCTAACTATGCCGATACAGCAAAAAAAGTTGTCTTATTATAAAATAAAATTTTTATTTAATTAAATAAATTATAACAATTAAAATATATTAAATTATTAATTACTTTTTATATTAATTAAAATTATTTAATTAATATGAATTAGTAATAAAATTAATTTTAGCCTACTCTTAAATAGAATATAATTAATTTGAATTGATTGAGTTTTTATTAGTATTTTAATAAAATTATTATTAATTATTTTGTTTACAAACTTGTTTTATAAATAATAATAAATTAATTAGTTATTATTTTGCTAATTGAGTATTTGACATTTTATAACGTACTAATTATATATTTACAACAAAGCATTTGTTATCTAAATATAAAATAAATCCAATATCTTTAATTTTATATCATTAATTTACACTTGGTATTATTATTTAAAAATTTAGCCCTGTTCAGAAAAAAGCATACCAAATACCGCATTACTTATACCCACCCCTAATATAAAATTGTTAAATTTTTGCAATAATTTATTTGAATTTAACAATATGTATTATTTGCAAAAAGCCAAATCATTACCAATTGAAATTTATCGCCAATAATAGATAGTAATTTATTTTATTATCAGTATAAATTTTTTTAAAAATAGGAACCTATTGAAATTAAAAAACTATAAATTAGATGCTATTGAATAGTGCTGACGTTTTTTTATATTTTCATTACATGTTTTAGATTGACAAATAGAATTCAAAAATTAGTAGTAGACTTTTTTGTAGTCTCTAGTCCACAATCTTAAAAACTTATTACGGACTCCAGTCCATTTTTACGAAAATACTAGCTCAGGTTTACTCATTTAATATAGTTATGATTAAGCTTTCCATCTCAGGACATTTTAACTATTTGCTCACACATTTACACAATAATAATTTAAAACAAATTTTCCCCATATTAAACTTAACAATATTAAATCATTTCTAAATTAACTATAAAATAGTTGAATATTGTAAAACTGAATATTGCAATAACGAATATTAAAGTTAAATAATGCATATTTGAATATTGCAAAGTCGAATGTCATATTCGATTTTGTCATATTTGACTTAAATTATTAGATAGAATTATATAAGAATAATAAGTTTATTGAGATTAAGTACTTGACTTAAAATACAAATTCAGTTCTTTTAGTAATTTATTAAAATTACAAATATTTTGTACATTTCGTACAAATAGTTTCTATAATACATAGTTTATATTTTTATTAACATGTTAAAATGTTCACATTATAATGAATCTATATTCCTAAATGTGAAACATGTTTAAATTAATTTTTAACAATTTTATATCGATAAAAGTGATATTTTCTAAATTATTAAATAAATACATTTTATAGAAAATTATATTTAGTATTCGAATATAAATTTTAAAAAGTTTTTGTAAATTAATTAGTAATAAATTATTAAAAAATTATGTAATTTGTTTTTGTAATTATATAACTCTAAAAATTTTATATTTTTACATTTATTTTTGTATTTATTGTTAATTTTTGTATTATTTTTAAAACAGTAGTCATGTTTTAAAAATAAAATTGCAAATAATAATTACATGACATTTTACTATAATGTAATTATATTATTATTTGAAAAATTTTTCTATAAACTATTTATGTATATTTTAGGCATTGTTGGCATTTAATTACTCAGGTAAAATATAATTGTTATATTTACTAAAATTGTAAGTGATATTCGACTAATTTCTTATACAAAACCATAATATTAACCCAATTCTAAATTTTATTTGAATAAAGTCTCGAGTATCCTTATTTGTTTTTGTTTTAAATTCCTGTTATATCATGCCAGTTTTTATTTTGCAATGCATATTTTATCTATATTACTAACAATTAATTACACAAATGATAAATGTTAATAATACTTATGCTCATATTTTGCAATATAATTTTTTATTTTTTCTAACTTTTGTAAGTTATTAAACTCTAAATATAATAGAATTCTAAAACAATAATGCAAATTGCTTATTTACAATTGCTTAACATTACATGAAAAACGTTAAAATTAACAAGGTTTAAGTGCATGTATCTTTAATCTATATATCAAATTAAACTTCGATTTATACTTAACAAAAAATTTCATATAAATATTGATCTAGCTACTATAGTATAATCGGTAGATATATGGTTTGCAAACCACCCGACATTTTATTACCTATGACCTTTGGCCTTTAAATCTTTTATGCACAAACAACACCTATCGGTTGATGTATAAAATGCTTTTTTACCTTGTTCAATTATCTCATATAGTTTTTGAGAAATTACATAACTAGCATTATCTATTTTTCTAAATTACCCTAATAAAAACTAGCAGTTATTTTTGATTTAATAATAACAACAGTATAAACTCTATTATTATAATATGAAAAAAACACTCTCAATAAAGCAAAACTGTTGCTTATTTGTGTGCTATTTAAAGTCAAGTCTGAAAATTCTACGCAGCATAATTATATCCAAAGCTTACATATTCTTGCCCGCGTCACTACTGTCTATGTAAGAAAGCATAGAAGCATCATGCTACAGTGGAGCCGCTGGCCATCTTCTGCCTTCTATGATTATTAACATAAATATGTTATAATTTAATGCAAGATTCATTAGCATTACTTTAATATACTTTTAGATATAATTTATTATAATTTTAAGAAAAAATACTTTTTTAATTATATATAGTTATAATAGAAATTCACAAAAAAATAAAATTGAAAATATTATATAAATATATTACTTATCTAAATTACATTTAAATCTATATATTAAGTATATTTAAATAATATAAAAATAATTTTATGAGTATTAAATTTTATATTGGATATATTGATAATATTATGATTATATAAAATTAATTTGAATAAAATAAATATCAATATATTCGAATAATTTATTATAGATTAAAATTTGTTTATTACAAATATTAAAAATGACATTATAATAAAATTAAATATAAATGTATAATATATTATTAAAATATAATTTTCTAATAAAATTTCATATTTTTGAATAGATAATATAATCTGCACAAATTATTAACAAAATGGAAGCATATAGAAAATTAAGAATCAGAATGCGGCGTTTTCGTATAAAATATACAACTAAACTTAAACTTGCGTTGTACGATTCGTACGATTTTTATCTGGAAATGTCATTGAAAGTAAAAATTAAATATATACTTAAAACAATTACGAGCATAATCTGCATTTTTGGATTTATACGGCAAACATCAATATTGACAGCTAAATATATTTCGGAGCGTACAGTAATCAATGTACAAATTAAAGATAAAATGTATTCGCAATTACCAGCAATCACTATTTGTTTGCCGAGATTTTTATCAATGCAGAATATTCAAAAATATTATCCAAATCTTACAAATATTTACACAAATTATACAAGTATATATTATCCACAATTCACGTACGAACAAAAGTTTATTCATAATAAATTGATAACCGATTTATTTGATAAATATGCGGTCTTTCTTAATATTTATGATTTAAACAACACTAATAATTTCGAATATGATTTTTATATTAAAGCTGTTGGTTGGAATCAAAATAATACAAAAATTGAATTAAATGATATAAATCCAATTGAATATATGAATACTGGCGACAAATTTATAAGAAAATGTTTTACATTTTTTAGTGAATTAAATGCAAAATTTAAGACTACTTTAATTGAATTGGAATATATAAATATAATATTTAAGCATAATAAACAATGGTTTCCGTTATCAGTTTATAATCACTCACATATGTTTATTTCATTACATTCATCAAATGATATGCCATTATATAATAATATGCATACAGATTTTAGTATAATAAACTTAAATGAAATGATACAATTATCATTTGATGAATTTATTATTCACAATCATTATAACGTATTTAATGAAAATTGCAGACTATATTTATCTAATAATATTAACGAATTTAGAAGCGATTGCATTACAAAATGTTACTTTATTAATTTAAAAAATCAATGTAAAATTGATTGTATAAAATTTGATGTTATTCACAAATATTTACTTGGTATGAAGTATTTTTCAATATTTGAAAAAAATAAATTTTGCATTTTTGTTAAAAAAAAAATTCTTCGTTGTTATCTAACAAATGATCCAAAAATTGAAGCGTATTGTAAATTATTTTGCAAACCAAATTGTATTAATAAAATTTATAAAATAACAAAAACCACAACAAAAAATGCTTTCAAAGATAATACAATCAATATAATAATATTTCATAATAAATTTCCTGATGCAATTATCCAGCACATTCCAGAAATGTCGTTCGTATCGTTTATTTCAAGTTTTGGAGGCTTTCTTGGAATGTGGTTGGGCATCTCTGCAATTATGCTATTTAATTATTTAATACGTTTAATATAAATTAACAAAATTATATTACAATATTGTTGTTTTTTGTTGATTAATTGGAACAAATGCAAACATTAATATTGTTGCATTCACCATACTTGTTTGACTTAAATATAAATAAATAAGTATTAATTATAAAATTGTTAATTTATTTAAAAATAATTGCAACTTACATTTGTTTGACAGCATCGTACACATTCCTGTTTATACTTTGCTATGCATGTTTGTGAACAACTTTCATAAATTTTCTCCTGACTGCCAATATATATATCTAAGGATACATATTGACTTATGGTTACAGAAAAAATTAATATAACAAACAAAGCAGAGTTCATTTTTAACCAATTTATGATTATAACATAATTTTTAAAGTTATTTATATAGTTTCTTAAAAATTTAAAATATTTTGTTTTCATTATAAAATATTTTTAATACCTTTGATTGTTAATTAAAAAAGGTATATATAATTTCACCTTTGAAAATATGTAAAAAGATATGAAAATATATTGTTGAAAACGAATAAATTTGTACTAACAATGCAGTTTTGTACGTTAATAATACAAATATTATGTAACATTGTTGAATAAATATATAATAGATTGTTGCGTTCTTATGTATTGTTATGAGTCATATTGTTGAATTGCAAAGAAACGGTTAAATAAGCGCGTGCTATTGCATTGTTGACATATTATTGTGTAAACATTCAAATTTACGGAAATTCATTTCAAGATCTCAACTGAAGACATCATAAAGACTTTAACTGATAGAATGAGCAAACGAATAGATTTCAGGCAAAGAGAACGTGAAGATCTAAGACAACGGGATCGGAGTGGTCGTGAGGATCGGAGACAACGGGATCGGAGTGGACGAGAGGATCGGAGTGAACGGGATCGGAGCGGACGTGAGGATCGGAGGGAACGGGATCGGAGGGAACGGATTGGTTGCGAGGATCGGCGGGAACGGGATCGGAGTGATCGAGAAGATCGAATTCGGGATAACATGAGCTTTGCTGGTTTGGAATCGATTTACGAGCAGTCGATCAGTGAAGGGCCTATTGTCGTGTGCTATAGTTGCCATGGCCTCTTCTTTGGAAAATCTATTGCGATATTCGAACGACAAGAGCTTATTGAACGAATTGGTGATATATTGCTAGCGATTGTGACGCAGGATAGCCAAGATAAAAAGATTTGCTTATGTGTGACGTGTCGGCTACACATAATTACAGATAATATTCCAATGATGACAATTTCTAATGGACTTGCATTTCCTCTGATACCAGATGAACTAAAAAGCCTATCTAAGGTGGAAGAGCGCATGGTATCACCGCGACTGCCATTTATGCAGATCAGATAATTGGGAATCGATAAGCAGTTCGGAGTTTATGGCAACGTTGTGAATGTGCCGATAACGTTGCAAATATCGGTCGATGTGCTGCCGCGGAAGCTTAACAAGACGGAGACAATCGAAATAAAGTTGAAGCGAATGGTTCAGCACAAGTCGACATATTTGCATCAGACCATTCGGCCGTTAGTGGTATTTGAGCCGCCTGTGGCTTTGTCAGCAGCCGCTTTACATCGAAGAAGGCGTAACGATATCGTCGGAATGGCACTCGATTCATTGCACTGAGAGAATCGGGCCGCTCGTTGACGGCGAAACGGACGAGCATCACTTAAACATTAAGAGCGAAACGGATACCCATTCCGCGCTGAATGACGACTGGGACGAAACTCTCGGTGGCGAGAATTAAAATCCCGGCGGCGACAAAACGCTTTTGAAAGAAGGACTCGTGTTTGCACCTGGAGAAGGTGTCAATCCGGTATCCCTGTTAGTCGACGAATACTCCGAAGAATTGTCGTTCCCGACCATCTATTGCGGACGCAAACGAGAGCCGACCGTCAAATTGTCGTATAACGACATAGCCAAGTCGGAGATTCGCCGAAAAAACCGCCGCTGTTGTAAGCCGGCAAAGCTCTTCTTTATGTACCGGAAAAAGGAAACGCTAGCGCTTCGCAACGCGATTAACATATGTTTAAGGAAGAACTCTCAACACGGACTCCGCGCAAACCAAGCATTGAACTCCGAAGCCGCCCCACATCTGCTCAACTCGTACAAAGCGTTTCGAGTTCTGGCCCAAGATCGCTCGTCGCCTGCCTACTGGCAGCAAAAGATGCGCGAGCTGGTGGCGATGGTTTGACAACTGGGAGTTCCGACCCGTTAGATAGAACTTCTCGTGATTCTCGCCGATGTGCTTCATAACCGCAAGATCACCAGAGAAAAGGCGGCGCAGATGTCGGTTACGTGCGCAAGATATTTTGATCACCGATTTCAAGAGCTCTTCAAAGTCATTGGCGCAGGAAAGGGACCGTTAGCCGGACACAAAGTGCTGGACTCGCACGTCCGCATTAAGTTTCAGCAACGGGGATCGCCACACGTCCATTGCCTACTGTGGCTCGCTAATGCGCCGCAGTTTGATTCGACGTCGCCTTAATCGGTTCGGCATTGTGAGGATTTCATTGCGCGTTTCATCACGTGCTCGACGAGTAACGACTTACCGCCCGAGTTGACGCGCTATTAATATCACAAGCACTCAAAGACATGCAAGAAGTTTAAGGATGACGACACTGTTTGCCGCTTCGGAATACCATAATACCTAATGTCGCACACAAGGATTTTGCAACTGCTTGATGAGGACTTGCTGTGCGATGACAACGCAGACCATTATGAAAAACTCCTGGAGAAGATAGACCTGCAAATACTTGATATCGATAAATCTTTGGGAAAAAAAGATAAGTCGCAGTTATCTTTAAGTTTTAAAAAGTTTTTGCACAAATTTCGCGTAAGTAAAGACAATTACTTAATAGCGATTCGGTACTTGCTAAAGCAAAGCGAAGTGTTTTTAAAACGATCACCGGCTGACATTCGCATCAACGCATATAATAAAGATATATTGCGCATGCATCGCGCTAATATGGATCTGCAGTTCGTTCTAGACCCAAATAGTTGTGTACATTACATTCTCAACTACATCAACAAATCCAATCGCGGGTTGTCGGCGCTGTTACGTTCGGTGTTTGAGGATTGCAAAAACGGATGTATGTCTTACCAGCAGAAGCTGTACAAGATCTGCTTAACATTCATAAACTGCAGCGAAGTATCGAGTCAAGAAACGGTCTTCATTCTGCTGTCGATGCCGCTCTTTATCGCTAGTTGGCCGACGATATTTATTAATTTTGGTGAGCGCGAAAAGCGGACGCGAAAACTTAAATCTGAGAAAGAGTCGCGCGAACTGGATTCCGACTCAACTGACATTATGGTCTTGGGACTACTAGAGTACTACAGCGCCCGGCCGAATGAGTTGGAAGGCGTTTGTTTGGCCGACTTTGCAGCAAATTACAACTTTTCGCGGACACGTAAGCAAACGGCGATTTCGGAGACTAAAGAGGACTGTAGCCCGGACGGCGTTTTTAAATTGAACGGCGAGAAAAGTTGATACCAAACAAGAGTCAAACCCAAAGTAATCAGATATCGCCGATATTAGCGTGAGAAAGATCCGGACAATTTCTATCGAGTTCGGGCAATTCTTTATTGGCCGTGGAGAGACGAGGACCGCGACCTGATAAGTTGGGATTGTCGACAGATGTGTCTGGAAAATAAAGACGAGATAGACAGCCGCGAGCGCCAGTATGTCGACAACCCGGCGACGGACTTCAATGCATTGACCTCACGCGTAGAAGCCGATGCAGTTAATAAAACCTTAAACCCGGACGACAACATGAATGAGAAAAGCGAGTACGCGGTTTACGATATGCAACGGCCACTAACGGGCATTAAGTTAAAATTTGGACGAGGCCAATCGCGAGGCGAGAATAACAAGCAAACCGGCATTTTTGCAATGGCAAACGTGATCACTGACAGCGATTATTCAGAATTGTGCCATACGCTCAACACTCTTTAGCGCAAATTCCTTATGGGAACCATGAATTTGGTAAAGACATCGGACGATTCGCTCTACCATATTGTAACAAGAGGTGCCGGGAAAGGGAAAAGTGTTCTTATACGCGCGTTATATCACTCACTCTTGCGCTGGTATGGCTTTAGTGTCCGGATGCCGGTGATAAAGTTAAAGTTTTGCTACTGGGGCCGACCGGCAAATATGCTTTCAGTATTGGCGGGACGACCATTCATGCAGTTCTTGGAATTACCGTTTCGCAAAATGCGGCGCTTCCACTGATGAGTGGCGACACAAAAAGCACTTATCGCAACCGGTTTTGGTTTTTAAAAGCTTTAATCATTGACGAGATCTTGATGGTCGGCGCGCAGACATTCCGGAAAATTGATCATCAATTGAAACAGATTTTTGACAGCAGTTATTTCCGTTTGGTGGGATGTCGGGTTTCTGTTTTGGCGATTTCAACCAGCTTCGACCGATAATGGTCCGGTACGTGTTGGAATCGGCTTCCGGATTACACATTATCGGCCGGACCACTGTTGTGGCAATTGTTTTGAATGTTCCGCTTGACGGAAATAATGCGACAGAAAAACGACTTGCTATTTGCACAAGCACTCTCACGGCTCTCTACTTGACAACTACTGGCAGAGGACACTGTGTTTTTTGCCAATACAAGTGATCAGTTGCCGGCAAAAGCAGTTTGCCTTTTTTCGACCAACGAACAGGTCGACCGGTACAATCGTCTGGCGTTGGAGAAATCGCCGGAGCCCGGCTACACAAGGGAGGCGTCGGACCACATCGCGCAACTAATAAGTTATACGATTAAATGTTGAGCGTTGGCATTGGTCGCGCATATGTCGACGCAGAAGATATACGAGTTGCCAAAGACCCTAGTTCTGAAGATCGGCATCCGGTACATGATAACTACAAATATCGACATAAACGATGGTCTTGTCAACGGCACGAGCGGTGTTCTTCACTGCGTGGATCTGAACGTCTATAAAGAAGTGCAGATTCTCTAGTTCGATTTTGAGATAAGCCGTGTTGGATCATCGGCACGATCGGGATTTCCAGAGCGACGATATGAAGACAGACATTTAACTCCGATTCAGCGCGTTATTCGCAACATCAATACGCGGATCGAATGTCGACTGGTTTTGGTAAGTCGCCGACAGTTTCCGATAGTCCCGGCTGAGGCCATAACCATCCACAAGTCACAGGGACAAACGTACGAACAGGTCGTGATTGACATGTCGCGCAAACTCGACTTATCAAAAATTTACACCTTCTTCAGTCGAGCAGACGGCATCGGGATTATTTCTTGTTGGAGAAGAACTCCGGCCTAGTATGTGGGGCGGAGCCGAGCACTTTATTGTGAAAGAGTTGCGGCGACTGGAAGAAGAAGCGCCGCTCACATTTGATTTGCGGTTCTTGGCTGAAGTGTTGCCTCAGAAGTTGGACTCACTTGCCGTCGTCTACCATAACGTCGGATGTTCGGCGACGCACGCGTTGTAACTGATGGCCGACCAGAATATAGCGGCGGCAGAGGTTCTGATTTTTGTGGAAACTAAAGCGAATAGTGTCGCACTACCTGGATTCGACATGATGGCCGAACTTGAGGCACAAGAAACGCGCCCAATGGGGATTTTGTTTTATTGCTCAATGGGCCAAAGCAGTAAGTTTGAGGGAATTGTCGCCCAAAAAACACTTGAGTGCAAAAGCGCGCACATTGAGTACCTGGCGGTGCGATATACCGGGCAAGTGATAGTCGGGGTGTACGCTTCGCCTAAGTATCCCAAAGGTCAAACTGTGATAGAGTTATCGGATATACTCCAAAAGCTCAAAAAGCAAAACGAGTCGATTTTGGTATTCGCGGACCTCAACATCGAGAGGAGTTTGCCTATTGGACAACAACTCGGAGAAAAGATGAATCGATTGGAATTTACGAATGGGTTGGCCGACGGTGTTCCGACTAACGCGTACGGCAACCAAATCGACTGGTTTTTGAGTTTGATATCCGGCGCGGTTTCGTGGGTTTACGAGAGCCTCGGGCTGGACCACAAACCGATTTTCTCTCTATTGTGATAATAAAGTTTTGTGCATAGTTGATCATCAGTTGATCGCTATGTTGAAAATATTGTATACTTATTAATATGTTAGTTTAAATAGTTTATATAGTAATTAAAATTATTTATGTACAAAAAACCAACTCGTTATAAGAGCGATATTTTGTATGCATGGGCGTTTATAGTGTATGTTATTGGGTAACAATTTGGCGTTATAGGATTCTTATTGCGTCAACTGTGGCAATGTATGTTATTTACATACCTGGCCTCCTTGTGCAAAATACCGACTCAATAGGTAAGCGATAGTTAGCATACGTGGTAGTCTATACTGTATGCATTAATGGGTAAAAAATTGATGTGATTGGATTCCTATTGCGTCAACTGTAGCAATGTATGTTATTTACATACCTGGCCTTCCTGTGCAAAAAGCCGACTCGATAGATGAACGGTAGTTAGCATACGTGGGTGTATATACTTATGTATTATTGGGTAGAAAATTGATGTGATTGGATTCCTATTGCGTCAATTTGGCAATGTATGTTATTTACATACCTGGCCTCCCTGTGCAAAAAGCCGATTCAATAGGTGAGCGTTAGTTAGCATACGTGGGCGTCTATACTGTATGTATTATTAAGTAAAAAATTGATGTGATTGGATTCCTATTGCGTCAACTGTAGCAATGTATGTTATTTACATACCTGACCTTCCTGTGCAAAAAGCCGCCTCGATAGGTGAGCGATAGTTAGCATACGTGGGCGTCTATACTGTATTCTATTGTTAAACATTGTTAGAAATGAACGTATTAATGCTTATGCAACACGGTTAAAGAATCGCGTGCTTTTGCATTGTTGATACATTGTTGTGTAAATTTTAAAATTAACGGATATTTAGTGCAAATTTTATTTCAAACTAATTTGACATATAAATTCCAAATCAATTCCTAAACTAAGACATTATTTAAAAATAAAGACATCTTACATGTCTGTGAGTGGGAGAATTCTGTCTGTATCGCAGCCAATCATCAAAAAAGGCATTTCGAAACGAATTGAGATATTTGTGCTTACACGCAATGAACTGGTTGTTCGGGCAACATTTTGGCCGCCGTTTGATGCAATTCAGTACATGGCTGTCAACTCTCACATTGAGCTTCTCAGGTTTGGAGTTTCAAATTACGAGGGACTAACTCTTTCGTCCAAAACGATGAGCAATGTTCGGGTTTTGAATGCCCGTCCCATTTGGAGCGAATCGAGTAATTTTATCGCACTTCGCTGTTCGGCGGCATTTGGTTCGAATCGATCGATCCACTTGGGCAACGGTCCGAAGATGCCCGCCCCTCATATGGATTCCTTCGTGGACGATTGAACTCATTCGAGCAGCCGATTATTTACATTTGTTGCACGATTTGCAAGAAATCGTGTTCAATCTCGTGCGTCGACTGTTCCAATTCTGGGGTAAAGACTACTGTTCGTCTGCTGTTCTATGTTGACGACGGCGCCTCTATGGCAAAGATTTCTCTTTTTGAAGAGGCTATTCGTAGTATGCTTGCAATCACTGAGCCGATTTATGACATTTCTTCTCATATCGATAATCGATTGCGTTCTCTCGTCGCCAATCAATTGGTTTTGAAAGCCCGAGCCAATCGGCACAAATTCGTGCTTGAAGACAAAGAGTTTTTTTCAATTCAATTTTCAGCCAATTGCCTAATATTTGCTATTAATGAATAAATAGATTTTGATTTGTAAATTGTATTATTTAATAAAATATCAAAACTAATGTAATATTTATGTATATAGTTAATAAATTAATGACTGGAAGTTAGCTTTATTGCAGGGGGCGCAAATCTACCCACTGGGCATAATGAATATATACATTATCTAGAGTGGCCTATTGGTGATAAACATGCCAAGTTTTAGCAAACTACGACTGGTACAATTCGAAATTTTACGTTTGATGCAATGACTGGTAGTTGGCTTCACTGCAAGGGGCGCAAATCTACCGACTGGTCAAAAGGCTGATATACATTGTCTAGAGTGGCCGATTATTGATGAGCATGCCAAGTTTCAGCAAACTAGGATTGGTAGAATTTCAGATATTACGTCGGATGCATTGACTGGTTGTTGGCTTTCCTGCAGTAAATGTAAATCATCCCACTGGTCAGAATGCTAATATACATTGTC
>JAQIXC010001560.1:0-14141 GCA_034697605.1 Metabelba pulverosa
AGTTTAATTGTCAAAAGTGTATGCATTTTGCGCGCTATCTGCCCGCCCAACCCGCACTGCTGGCTATTCTTACTGTATATGGTGGAGATCGCTCAGGGTAAGGAACACATGCTTCCATACGATTCCTGCAATTTTTGTTCGTTAATTGACTAAGAGATTATTATAGTTTGATTAGTAATTAATATTGCTTGAGTATGTAAACGCAAAATTTTTAATAAGTTTATACCAGAATTTCAATTATTTTATTAACAAAACAGCCAAAACCAGCAAATTGAATGCAAAATTTTTAAAAATAACGCAATTTTTTTGTGTTAGATTTATGTATTTCTAAGAATTTGTTTTTTTTTTTCAAAGAATGTTTTGCGCAACAGATGTTAGCTAGATGTTAAGCTAGTAATAGGATATAACTGTAAAGTCGATTACTTAAACGCATTATTACTGACAGTTTTGCAATAAAAATCGCAATAAAATAACTCGGAATAAGTCGACCGAACAGTCGGCCGACTAGTATATGCATACTAATGTAATGGTATAGCAATAAAATTTAAATTGTTTTTTAATCCTTATTATTGCAGTTGCAAAATATTTTAATCATGTGTGCTGTAAGCAATTATTTTTAATAATTAATTTTGACATTTTGGCAATTAAGCGAGCAATAAATAAGATTACTAAATCCAATGTGTCAGTTGACTAATTGCTTATTTGAAACATTTTCGGCATTTTACAGTAAACTTTGTGAGAAAATTCTTTACTTTTCTCAAATATTTGCTCAAAAAACACTAAAGTATGATGCCGAGTTGTCATAGGTCAATTGAGCTTGACCCAAACTTTGGCACAGCAAGGGTTCGCATCAATAAACACAAAAAGAATTCGGTTTCAGAAATAAAGATCAGAATTTATTGAGTAGATTAAAATTCCGAACACAAAATTAGTTTTAACCAATATTAATGTTATTACAAAAACAAAATTCTAGAAAACTTTATTAATTGCAAACATAAACTTAACATTTATTGGTTATTTAATCTTTTCAAACAAACAAATAATTGCTAACAGTTAAAATTGACAGAAAAATAAGTAAGTTAATAAACGTAATGATGACAAGACGTAGAACGGAAAGATCAGCCGACGTTCCCCTCGAACAACAATTCGCCGATGCTCAAGAAGCTGGCAACTCATTGGAAAACATTATTAATGAGGTAATAGAAGAGGTAAATACTAATCAAATGTTAGAACAGCACGAACAAGTAAATTCAGATACCATAACGGCACCTGAACGGCCGCGCACTGACTCGATGCCTGAGCTGAGTCCGGTGACTCAGTTGGAACAAAGTCGGCCGACTCGGCCAGCCGACAGAGAGCCAGAGTTTCGTGCGATGATTACTGTTGGATCGGTGTCACCGCGCAACTACGACGGCACGGGAGACGTCGAGGATTGGATCGAGCATTTTAAGTTTGTGTCAAAATGCAATAATTGGAGCGAAAAAATGCAAATAAATAGATTGCCTGTGCATTTGCGCGAGACTGCAGAACTCTGGTATAGAGAGTTTTTAACATCAGGTGAGCTCTCGGATATTAATCGTGAAAACAGATCTTCAATTACAGAAATCTTCGACGGACTACGCGATGCTTTTCGCCCTAAGAACTACAGGTCTATTAATCAGTCAGCTTTGATTTGCCGCCAGCAAGGCCTGAGTGAGGCTGTTGGACCGTATCATTACGATGTGTTGCGTTTGTGTCACAAGATGAACCCACGAATCGACGAGAATGAGAAGCTAACACATGTAATGAGAGGTCTGCGTTCTGGTCTTTTGGAAAAAGTTTTACCTCTTGAGCCAAAAGATTGTTGCGATTTGCTCGGCAAGCTGCGCAGTATTGAGGAGGCTGAGTACCTGTCCAGCCAGCGACCGGTATATAACTATCGTTTGGTTGAGCAAAACGCCGTAAGTCGGCCGACTCCAGCTGCTGAGTCAGTGCCGCAGAGTACAGCAAGTGACAACAAGTCCAACGATAAAATCGACAAACTATGTGAAATTGTTGAAAAATTAATTGCTCATACTATGCAGAACAGAAACAATCCAAACCAGTATCGCCAGTATGGTCCGCCTCCTCAATGGAACGGTAATCGACGGCCGCCACCCGGAGGATGGAATCCAAACAGACGCAACACTCAGAACGCGTGGACTGTAGACGGCCGACCAATTTGTCGCATTTGTAATGTACCCGGACATATGGCTCGTACGTGCATACGAAACACGAACCCGGTTGGCGCAATCACTGGTTCAGCTAACAACGGCACAACTCAAGAAGTGGTTCCGGTACCGGAAAACCACTAATGGCGACGGATAAATCTGAATCCGTCGCCGAAATTTTCAATTTCTATCTTAACTATACTTCCGAATGCTTATCCATTGATGGCTATGTTAATGGGTATCCCTATCGCATGATTATTGATACTGGTAGTGCTAAATCTCTGATACACATTAAAGATTATAACAAAATTAAAACTTCTGATTTTACTAAATGTTCTAAACCTATCCTAAGATTAGCTAATGGATCGGTTCTATTACCTATTGGCGAAGCGAATGTTATTATTTCTTATGATAACAAGTCGACCGACCTTACTGTATATATTTATGAGCAATTGCCGTTTGACATATTATTAGGTTTAGATTTTTGTAACAAATCAAAACTAACTATTAAATTTAGTGATTCTAAAGCACAATCAAAAATATACATGGATGAAATGCCGTTTTACAAACATGAATTTGAAATTAAAGAGATTGACAATAAATTGCACGTTTCAGCTGACTATACAGTCGGCCGACTTACAGGTCAATGGATTGAAGTGTACTCAAATACGCAGATACCCGATGAATTTGTATATAATCCAAAAGCAGAATATCTCGAGAAACATGAATTATTATTATTTGATTCATTAATTCGTAAAGAAAACAATAAAGTTTTTGTTTTTGCTGTCAATCCTAATAATTATAAAGTTTTGTTACGAAAAAATCAAACAATTGGCTATTATTTTCCTATTAAGCAAACGGTACCACAAAATACTCCTATAATTTCTACTAAGATTGAATCTTTGCCTTTAATTACTTATAACATTAATAAAAATCTAACCACAGAGCAATACAAAGCTACAAGTGACTTTCTTAACTCTTATCGTTCTATTTTTGCTTCAAATATTACTGAACTAACTCGCACTAATTTACTAACACACAAAATCGAAACTGAAATCCACCGACCGATTCAATGCTCTCCATACAGAGCTTCGCATTTCGAAAAACAAGAAATGCAAAAACAAATTAACGAAATGTTGTCTTCAAATATCATTAGAGAGTCGTACAGTCCATATTCGGCACCTGTCGTAATGGTAAAAAAAGCCGAATGGCAAATTACGCTTTTGCATCGATTATCGAAAACTGAATTCTGTGACAAAAAAAGATGCTTATCCACTCCCAAGAGTCGATGACCTATTAGATGCGTTTACTGGCTCGAAACTATTCAGTACACTCGATATGGCCAGTGGGTATTGGCAAATACCTGTAGAACCGGAAGATATTCCGCTGACCGCTTTTATAACACCTTTTGGCCTTTACGAATTTGAAGTTCTCCCTTTTGGGCTGTCGACTGCTCCAGAGACCTTCCAACGAATGGTCGACCGACTCATCGCTGGTTACAAATGGCGTATTTGTGTAGCTTATCTCGATGATATCATTTTATTTTCGACAACTTTTGAGGAACATTTGGAACGTTTAAAGTTGATTTTTGAAAACATTAAAATGGCAAACTTAAAACTACAACCAGATAAGTGCTATTTTGTGCAATCTCACATACGTTACCTTGGTTGGATAGTGTCGGCCGACGGCACGTCGCCCGACCCAGATAAAGTGAAAGCGATATCAGACTTTAGTCGGCCGACATGCAAAAAAGACATTAAAAGCTTCATTGGAATGTGCGGCTATTATCGTGATTCAATTAATAATTTTAGTGCAATCGCCGAACCTATGCTACACTTATTGCGAAAAAACTGTGAATTTATTTGGGACAATAGTGTTGAACAATCTTTTGTCAACTTAAAAGAGACGCTCATTAGTGCACCCGTATTGACCCATTTTGACCACAAACTTCCAGTAAAGCTGCATACCGATGCTAGCTACAAAGGCATTGGATATGTTTTGTGCTATGTAATCAACAACATCGAACATCCTATTCGCTACGGCAGCCGATCTCTGAATGCTTGTGAGTGTAACTATGGAGTTACCGAAATTGAGTGCCTGGCCGTCGTCTTTGCCGTCACTCGTAATCGACAATATCTATTAGGCAAACCGTTTGAAATCGTGTCTGACCATCATTCATTGTGTTGGATGCTTCGCGCCAAAGACCCAAGCGGGAGAATCTGCCGTTGGGCATTGAGACTACAAGAGTATCAATTCGTGGTAACATATAAATGTGGTAAGCACCACCTCGATGTCGACGGACTAAGTCGGTCGCCATTGGCGGACACCGACACCGCTGATGAAGACATCATTCCAATGCTACTAAACGAAGACCTCAACCTGTATGCCTTTCAACACGCCGACGACTGGTGCCGTAACATAAAATAAAAACTAGAAAACTTAAATCACAACCAATTACTAAGAATTGGCAGTAACACATATGAGTTTATCGATGATGTTGTGTATCGTGTAGCTGATGACGGAATTCAAAAATTGCATCAGTTATTAGTGCCTAAAAGTTTGCGTAAAGAAATACTTACAACTATGCATAACGATCCGATAAGCGGTCATTTAGGTATTGCGAAAACATTTTCAAAATTGCGATTGCGATACCATTGGCCTAAAATGTTTCGATCTGTGTCACGCTATGTCAACCGCTGCGTCGACTGCCAAACTAAAAAGCCGGCAGTCGGCCGACCACTTGGCTATGGAGAGATGATGGAAGTGCCATCCATCCCATTCTCCACACTCGGCTGTGATCTTCTTGGAAAGTTTCCTCTATCACATGACAATAAACTTTATATCATTGTTTGCACTGACCACTGCACACGCTATGTGGTCACCGGCGCGCTTGAAAACATAAAGGCTGAGACAGTCGCCCGATTTCTGATTGAAAAAATCGTCTTAGTGTTCGGCGCGCCCATAAATTTGTTGACCGACCAAGGAGTACAGTTCACGTCGGCACTTATGCAGTCAATTACGCATACTATGTCTACAACTCATGTCCGTACCTCCAGTTACCACCCCCTGTCCAACGCTGTAATCGATAATTTTAACAAAACACTAGCGACAATGCTCTCAATGTATTGTAATACCGATCAGCTCAACTGGACAGATGCACTACCTTTCGTAACGTTTGCATTTAACTCGTCTGTACAAGAATCGACTCGCTATAGCCCTTATCGTTTGTTGTTCGGTCGAGAACCGAGGCTACCGATAGACGCAGTACTGCGCGCGCCCGCCTCTTGTGTATTCACACAAAACTTTGCCGTAAACTATGAAGATTCACAATTTTTTGCAAAAGAAATGATAGAAAACGTACAAAAACGAAACAAATTTGCATACGACAAACACCGAGCCGAAGAATCTTTTGGAGTTGGTGACAAAGTATTGGTTTACACACCGGTACGCAAGGTTGGTCGCAGCGAGAAGCTCTTGCATCGCTTCTTCGGTCCCTATACCGTTACGGAGATTAAGTCTGCAGTGAATGTGAGAATCGAAAATGAAGCGAATAAAAGAATGGAAATTGTTCACATTAGTAGACTGAAACGGTTCCGAGAAGACTACGATGAAAACATCGATGACAGCCCAGAAGACACCGATTATGAAGAGACGTCGGCCAACTTGTTTACAAGTCAGTCGCCCGACCCTACAGATAATGAACTCATTGTAAAGTCGGCCGACCCGTCAACTGGACAGATGTTGATTAGTGCAGAAAGTGAATCGACTGACATGCCGTCTAACACCACGCCGGCGATTCAAAACAACTCAAACATTATAAGCATTAATCAACAAACGAGTCGTTTCGGACGACCTATTAACCCCCCACAACGTCTAACTTACTAACAAAAAAAAAACATAAAATTAAAAAAAAAAACTACAAAAAAAACGAAAAATGTTTAGTAATATTTATTCTAAGTCCACGTTTAATATAAAGTAACAAGTTTAAATTGTATTAATTTAATTAATATTTGATTAGTATCTATCTTTATTAATATTATCGTGCTCATCAAGTGTTCCTGTGATTATAATGTGAAATCAATTGTCGGCCGACGTATAATAACCGCTCGATAATTTTTTTTTTTGATTTACTTTAATTTTATATTTTGAAACACCATTTTTTTTATCTAAATATTTTAACAAGTTATAATTAATATAAACAGTTTTAATTATAAACAAAAAAAAAATTTCAAAATCAATACAGAGTTATAATAATTGATAATAAACGAGATAATTAGTCATAATAAGATAATAAGATAATAAGCAATGATTAATGTTTTTGATTTAAATAGCAAAAGAAATACAAGATATATAAAAAAAAATCACAATAAGTAATAATGAAATAATAATATTGTGAAAACAAAATACAAAAAAAAACTTAATCAATTCTGGTGCACTTGATTGGGTGAAGCTGAACCTTATAAACAGTTACGCCGTCAGTCAGTTTGTGTTCGCTGTGCGACACGAGATTGTGTGACCTCACGTTAGCGTCTTTCCAGTTGTTAGGGTTGGAATGGACCGAAGTGGCGCATACCGGACATATCGCTGAATAGTACTGCCAATACCAAAAATGAAGCACTTTCTTCCCTTCCTTTCTTCCTTTCTTCGCTTTCTTCCCTTTGCCTTCGAGAGTGTAGCCGATATATGACCCTTTCAGATATCTCGTAAACGCCTCATTTGCTTGAGTTTCATCAGCAGGTCTTTCCAAATCAAGAAATGTGCCTAAATTTTGCGAGAACTCAACAACGTCGCGAGGAGGATCTGGTTTGGGAGCGATTTTCTCAATGCGCTCAATCGATTCAAACATGACTTCGTTCTCGACTGTAATACCGCGTACACCCGGAGTCACCCAATATTTGCGCTTCAAATCTTTTGGCGCTAGTTTCGCGTCATACCGACCGTCGTGCGGGATTGCATTCGCGTCGGCATCCGGGACTTGCGCGTCGTCGCCCGACGTGTGATCACAATCGGCCGACATATGCGGCTGTTGCAAGTCGCGCGAACCGGACGGAATTGACTCAATACGTGAAGTACTGGCGACAGACTCAATGACTTCGCCGACGTGTGTGAGTTTGGCGTATGCGGCCGCAGTACTGGATTCACCGGCGTCGGAAGCCACAGTCGCATCAGATGTACGATCCGACAAATCAATCGACACTTGACGTGCAAAAGCCTGTGCTGTCGGAACGGCATCACTGGGCAGTTCGCCTGTTCGCCGGAGTACCTCTCCTGCAGTGTACAGACCTTCGGGAAGTACTTCTAAAACTCGTTTACTAAGAAAACAAATAATTAAAAGACTATAAGCAGCTGGCAATTTAATATCTTACAATCCAAACTCGGCTACATCGCGGGCACACGACAATAATCCATTAAATTTGTGCTCAAAAGGTTCCAGATGTTTAATACGCTTCTGAAGCTCATTAATTTGGTGTGCCATGTGATTGCGCTCAGCGCGTAAAGCGTCTAACTTCAGAATAGTGTCGCAGTAGTTTTGGTTTTCCTGCACTGCCGCTATGTCTGCTGCACCTATTTTGGCCTTCAATTGGTTCACCTCCGCCTCCAGTCGCCCGACTTCTTCAGTCTGAGCCTCAAACTCCACTACAAACACGTTGTAATCGTTCGCATTGGCCGTCATTCGCTCCTTCAGGTTGTCGCGCTCAGTCGCAGTGTCAGTCATTCGCTCCCTCAATTCGTCGCGCTCTTTGACTACTTTATGAATAGCCTCCCGAAGTCTATCATTTGCGCCGGCCTTCTCCGCCAGACGAGTAGTTAATAATTCGACATTCTCTTGCAAACCGTTAATAGTCTGCCGATGACTCACGCACTCAACGCACTCGTAGGCCTTACATATAAATAACAACTATAATGTTTGCGCAAACTTATAATAAATAAATATTTACCGTGTCAGTGTCAGCCGAAGTTCGCTGTCGTTTCTCCTTCTCTTCGAAGTCTTGAGTTAATCGCGTAAGCGTTTCACTCGTCAGGTGATGAAAACTGCGCAACAAATCGGCAGTAGTCATCGAACTCGCACTCGCCTGAACTAAGGCTACTGTCGGCGATATGATACGAGTCTCGGATGTCTGCGGACGTGTCGGTGAGGCCGGAGTATTCTCGATCGAAGTGGTTGGAGTTGGCGCACTGGCAGCGGTTGTGAGTGGAGCGGTCGAAGGTGTGGCTGGAGAGGTCACCTGAGGAGCCTGAGTGAGCGCTGAAGCGCCGGACGAGTTGTCGATCACAACTGGCACTTCGAGCGCAGTTGGCAGCGGAACGACATTCGTTGACGAGTCGAGAGCTTCATCAATGACTAGCGCGTCACTAATCTCCGAAGAGGCGCGTTCGGGACTTATGTTGTCAGACATCTAAACCAATAAGGTTTGATAAAATCAATTATAAATATTCTTAATGTAGATGCAAATGTCAAAATATAACGAAAAATAGTCATAAAGCGCGTGATTAAAACAAAATATAACAATCTTTTAAATGACATTAAACATAAATCAGAAAAGTGATAAAAGTTGTGTTAAATGATAAAACAGTGGTAAATGGAACTGTATAAATTAAACAGAAACAATTAAACAAGCGAATTAATTAAAATAAATAATAAGTGTGATTAAAGAGAAATTAGAATAAATTGGCAGAAATTGTCAACTGACAGTATAAGGAGTGAATGGCGACTGAAGTAGTCGCCCGACTGATAATCGGAATAATGAATGACTGATGAAGTCGGCCGACCGGTAAGCGAAGAATGAAATGCGATAGAAATAGTCGGCCGACCATTAAGCGGAAAATGAAAATAGACTGAAGGAGTCGGCCGACCGATAAGCTGGGAATGAATAGCGACTGTTATGGTCGGCCGACCAGTAATCGGAGTATGATAGGCGACACTAAATGTCGGCCGACCTGTAATTGATTAATGAAATGCATATTGGCATAATGTTTGCGCAAATAAAAGTATGTGAGTCTTAAGAATTTATGAAAATAATCAAGGTATAAAAAAAATGGATAAGATGTTATATTTTGTTTAGATAATAATTACTAAAACAAACAAACACTTTTTCAATAAGAACATAACGCAAAAATAGCATTTATATATTTATCTTGGTAAAAGTAACTGATAGCATTTAAAACAAATCAAAAAAATATTTTGTTAATTTATTAGTTTAAAATTAAATAAATTCATTTTAGTAATAAATTAACCTTTAATAAATTAAAATTACATAAATTAGCAGTAATTTGGCACTAATTTAAAATATTTTTATATTAAATTAAAATTCGTAAAGTAAGAATTATTATAAGTTTAAAAAATAAAAATTAGGGTTGTAAATCTCTGTGAAATTTATTTTAGAGTAAAAGTTTAACTGAAAAATTTGAAACATTAACATTGCATAGTATGTTACAAAAATAATAAGAAATTAAATAAATGTTTTAATTTAGTTTATTTAATATTAAATCAGTTGTTTTATTAATATATTAGCTATCATAACCATTACTGAATCTAATTCTATGATTATTATTATCAAATTATTTAAAAATTTATTAATTTTATAAAATGAGTTATAAATAGAATGCTAAGCAAAATGAAATTTATATAAAATTTAATTAGATTTAATTAAAATTTTATTGAAATATTATGAAACTTTGAGGTGAAATGTTCGCAATTTTTCAATATTAACAACACTAATAAAAATAGATATGTTTTGCGTTTGAACTCAATTTACGGATAAACTTATTATAATTGAATTTAAAAAAAAACTTAATTCAAACCAACACTAACTCATATATACAATAAATTTATATTTTTCTGATTTAATAATTAATTTATAATTTACTGAATTTTCTAAACAGATATTCATTTTATAAACAAAATTATTATTTAAAAACAAAAATTATTCAAAATCTGCTAAACTGTTCAGTCGTTTACACATTCAGTAATGCATTCATTCATTAAAATGAAAATTTCATTTAAAGCTCTGAAAACTGCGTTTAAGTTTGAATTGAATTACAATTGAAATCAAAACTAAATTTTTCATTAATTACATACAAAATAAGAGAGAGAGAGAGAGAGAGAGAGAGAGAGAGAGAGAGAGAGAGAGAGAGAGAGCCGTAGAATAAGTTCGAGTATTGAGTGAATTCGTGAACGACTACTCATTTGTAGTCATTTCGCGATTTCATTCAATCATTGAATCGAAAGACACAATTCGCTCTCAAATCAGCGGCGGATATGACGGACAGCCATATGTTGGCCAAACACTAGTCAACCGAAACATACATTACTGTTGCGGTGAAGACAGAGTCGGCTAATCTGAGTGCCAATCAGCACCAATAGTACGGCTGCAGACCTAAAGACTCGGCTCGAAGGGAAGGTTGGGTTCGCACCGGAAGAGCAGAACCTACTGTTCGACGAGTTGTCACTTAGGGATGAGCGCCGACTCACCGCTTATTATATTACCGACGGCTCACAGCTGTGTCTCGTATTTCAATTACGACCGTCAGTACCGCCGCCGGTGTCGCCACTACCGCTGCCGGTCGACCCGTCGGTCCACCAAAACCCGTAATAGCGTAGGCCTTAAGATATGCTTTGAATTGAAGTTATGTTTTGTTTCGGATTCTAATCACTATTTTCTCTAATCTAACCATTCGTTTGCATTCTTTCGCTATTTTTGTTATAACTCTTGACTTGTATTTGGAAAGAGAGAGAGAGAGAGAGAGAGAGAGAGAGAGAGAGAGAGAGAGAGAGAGAGAGAGAGAGAGAGCGCACCGGTAGACAAATTACAGGACAGACAGCATCGCTGGACAGCACCGATAGACAGTTCCGAAACATACCGTTAGCCTCGGCTTCGGTGGAGCGTCTGATTGATCCAAATGTAGGCCAACTGTCGCTACGAGTGTCGACAGAACTGTTGATCGCAATCGGATCGGACAGACGGGACAGGTATGTCGTGAGCGTTGATTGACGAACACGTGCTGTACGGGTGCTCTGCGTCTGTTCCTCACGATATCACCAACTTTTGTGACACATTTAACAGTATATTAGCGAAATTTTAAATTAAACATGCTAAATCGGTTAAACTATACCTGGTCAATTAATTTAAATAATGCTTGATAATAGCAATTCAATCGAATACAAATCTAAATTGAATAAAACATGTTACAATAGTAATATCACACACAAACAAATAGTTGCATGATACAAAAATAATTAAATACCTGTTTATACAGTGTATAAAATTTCAGTGCAATTTGCAGTCAAATATCAATCCAATTGCTGACAAAACTAACTCAAATTTTAAAATAAATATTAGCATTTTTAACATGATTAAAATTAAAGATAATACCAAACACATACTTATTAAATCAATTAATTTAATTCAATCAAAATTTGAACGTGTTATTCGACTCAATGCAAACAATAAGCAATACATAGCATTTAAGTTCAAAAAATAATCTGATTAGCAAAAACCCTTTATCTGCAGTAATTACACAAATGACATGCTTAAATTTTAAAGCTTTTTGTAGAAAGATTTAATGTGTTGTTGAGATAGCAGTGCTCTGTAGGCATGGGTTCGGCAATCGCTTTCATTTCACTTATTGCTTAAAACCCGAACTTTTTTTGCCAATAATTACATTGACTTTCCGGTCATTCTTCACAATATCCACTAATTCTGTGTTCAATGCATTCAATCGACTGATTAGTATCTGTTCGGCAAAAGTCATGTCTTCTCTGGTAATCAATAATAGAAATGCATTTGTTTTGAGTTTCGCGTAAAACGAGTCAAACATTGCATTCAAATCCAATTCCGGTCTCTCTTTCGGCTGAAGACAAGTAATAAAGTGCTTATAGACTGTAAATTCATTTGTTTTACTATTTTGCGATTTAAATTTTAAACAAGCATAAACTTTAAAATAAACTAAATAACTAAATAAATAAACTACTAACGTAATTTGCCTTGTTACTATAAAGTTATATTTTATTTTAAAAATACAATTTCTCTAATACTACTAAACAAATCATATTTTAACATGATATTTTACACATAAATAAATAATAAGTCTTATTTTACCCAGATAACATTTAATAATAAATAGTTTTATAAAAATAAAGTAAACTAAAGATTCTATCTCGCGTTTCTAGTACAACATGTTAAAACTAAATATTTTGTTTTTGATATATAGACTATCAAATTAATGCATTAATTATTTAATAAAAATAAAGCTTAAAGTAACATGACAAAATATACAAGCATAAAAATATATTACGATTAAAATCATTAGAATAATGTGCCTTGTTCATTTAATAATTTTATTTCAAAATTCCATTTTTTCAATTAACTAAAATAACAAAACTAATTTGCATAATAATTTACGCAAAATTATTGTAACATTGTAATTTATATAGAAACATTTTTTTTAAGAATAAAGATAAATCAGTATAAAGAAAAAAAAATACAAGTTATAAACACCAAGTTACATTATAGTTACATTCGAAATTTACAAAATGTGTATATCGTATATATACTTGTTAAACTAATTTTACTTAATTTGCTTACTTAATACGCTAAAAAGATTAGTTGCAAAATATAATTTATACATTTACTTTTTAATTGTGCCAAGCTAATTTATGCATTATTCAAATATCAATACACAGATAGATTTGTGAATTTAATAATATTTGTTATAATGAATGCAAATAATGAGGTAAAGTGTTCGGGCGATGAGCCGACGCTCGCGGATGTGTTGACCGCGAGTTAAGTGACGAGTCTTTCGCAACTCATTCACAATGTGTTTCGACAGAACAGGTGTTCGAAGGACGTGACCGACGGCCACATTAACGGTTATCCGTTATATGAGTCGTCGACTAATATTTGCCTTCTGTTTGAAGCGGCGAATGTCGTCGAAACGAATGGTCTGAATGAGTGCAAGAAGAGTCGGCAACCGATGAATGGTTTGGTTTCGGGGATTAGTAGCGAATCAAATGCTTAGCCGTTATTAGACTTAGACTTAACTATTGATAGCCTAATAGGCGTCAAAAAGTTAAAGCATTTCAGACACTCTTAGCTGTGATATAAACCCAAACCCGGAATAAGCGGTTCATCGGATGTACGCGAATACCAAATAATGTTTAACTAATCAGTAGTCGAATTAACTCATTATAAATAAACTAAACCGTTTAAAACCATAAAAATCAATGCATTATTTATAAAAATAATAAACAAGCTTAATTATGTTTGTAGTTGTATTCCAAATCAAAATCAAATTTTCTCTAATGCTATAAAACAAATCAGGTTTTTACCTAATAAACTGCATATAAATTAATAATCAGTTTTAATTTACCAAGATAACCTTATGATGTAGTTTTATAAAAATAAACATCAAAAATTTATTGATGCACATTTTGAACTTTAATATTTTGGTTTTGGCTATACATGTGTATTAATTACTGGGGTTTTGACATTTGCATTGCATAAGAGTATGAGCGCTTAATTTTTGTGTTTAATTATCGTTAAATAACTTGTTACATTTACAAAATACGATTTTGATTTATTTTTAAGCTATACACGCATAAACTGTATAGCAATTTATAAACATTATAAATTTATTTGATATATTATTTTTATAAATTTACAATATATTGAATTTACAATTTTATTTCGAATTTTAATATTTTTACATTAATTGAATTTAATTTGGTATTTGTTATTTTTGTAATATGTTCATTCTAATTTTGCAACGTATTTTACATTTCTATGTTTTTTAATTTATATTAACATTTATAACTTTACAATTATTTTATGTATTTTTGATCTGAACCGGGGGGTTGTATCAAAGGGGGAAGGGATAGAGTAAGAATGGGTATGATTGCGCGCTTCCCGCCCTAAGCCATCACTAGCCCCTCCTAAGCGGTATATAAGGACT
>JAQIXC010001561.1:0-14134 GCA_034697605.1 Metabelba pulverosa
TTAAAAACATTTTTACTTCATGCTTAAATCAATTTCGAATCCCTCAGAATTGCCTTGTGATTGAATCCTTTAAGATAGTTAGTAATTTTTTTTATCAAGTATCATTAATAAATTTCCATGATTATAGAATTGTTGTTTAATAGCATAAGATATTAAATCTAATAGTTTGTCAATAATTATCAAATCTATTATTCAGTGAAATATTATTAATATTCACTAAAATGTATTTAAAAACAACAATTGTCTTAATGTTTGTTACAATAATTGCAACCAATGCCTGGCCAACGAGTGAATTTCGCCGAAGATCTGGTCCGGATGGGGAGTCATCAGATCCCGTCGGCTCCGACCGTTTACGGCCAGTATTTTTAGGCCAACCAACGGGTGTTAAAGCTATTAGTTCTGGATTTGACACTCGTATGAGTCGTAATAGAGAACCCACTTCTGTCGCACCCGAGCGTCTCGAAGCACCCGATGGCGGACTCGGGGCACCGGAAGGCTTGTTTGAAGCGCAAGAACCAGAATTAGCGAAAGTGCCTGAAATGGCCGACGGTTTGGATATTCCGGTTGAGAGGAAAGAGAGGTTCGGTTTGTCGAGCGGTTCGCTTCGGGAGAAGTTGATGAGAGAACGGCTGCGCAAAGAGCGCCAACAAAACCAACCGCTCATTCATCCCGATTCAGACGCTCTAAAGGGCAGACAAAGTCAACTCATTGTCGACGACCAGATGCCCGAAATGGTGGCCGCGGGTGAGGCCGAGGCTAACGAAGGCGCGTCTTTCGGCGGTATTATTCAACAATTGCTTTTGCAATCAATCGGTTTATAAAGTTATTATTAATTACTCTCTTTTCTAATTATACGATATTTTACTTAATTATAATAATTATAATAAAATATTTCAAATCAATCTATTAGTCGAAGTAAAAATTTTCTAATAATCTGCATAAAAAGTACCGCAACTATTACCGTAAATTTACTACATTATATAAATTGTAACTTACAATGCATAAATAATACAATGAAGTTATATATTGTATAAATTAATAGTACTAAAAAAATCATTTCAAAATACTTAATAAAATACTTTGTAATAATAAATAAATAAATGTAAATCAACTTATGCACTAATTTCTTAAAACCTGCAAGTTACAAGCAAGTAACCAAGATTATTTGAAAACTTCATCATCTCGTCGTCTATCAAAACCGCACATAAAGTACGCTTTGATTTACTGCTAAAGTGAACAAAACGAAAGACATCGGAAAATGTAAACAAAAAGTGATTTTTGAGTTTAAATTCAAAACCGATTTCACAATTAAAGTGAATTAGAAAAGCAAAACCAAAAATGTCTATTAAATTGGACAACAGTTTAGCGAAAGGCAACCAAAACCTACATTTGTTTCTATTCGTCACGTTTTGGGGATTTTTCAATGCATTCATTCCACTCATCGTTAAAATCGTAAGCATTCGGCCAATGGTTTGGCCTTTAAGTCGCGAACAATTGAAACGATTTTCTCAATTCAATCGATTGTCTCATTCGGCGTCAGATTCTCAATGTATTCCTCAATGAGACCCAAATGGAAACGTCGTTGAGGCGACAAATCCGTGATCTGAAGACCGAGTTGTCGGACATTAATATGTCGAATGAATTCGCGAAATACGCGAAAATCGAGCGGAAGCTCAACAAAGCCAACGATCAGCTCAAGAGTCAATGTATGGCCGAAATAGTCTCTCGTTTTCAATGATTTGTTTCATTCACTTATTGTTTCGTTTGATTGAAATGTTAGCTAATATTCAGACGATATTCCGCATCAAAGCCAGACTTTTCTTATACGCAGTCTTTTACGCGATTTCGGTAACGCTTTTCGACATCAATACCAATGTTCGGCTTAATTGACGCAAACATCTGATTGCAGGCAATGGTAACGTTGTATCTGTTGTGGAACTATCGCTACGAAGTCCTCTTCCGACTGCCGGACAATCTCTTCTCTCCGTTCGGGTTTATACTCGCCTTTCCTACCGGTGTTAAGGGTATTGTGTCTCGAATTTTGCTCTTTTACCCAATTATTCTCGACTTACCAGAGATTATGAGTGATATTAATATTAAACCGAATTAACGGCCCTTTAGGTGCAATTGGCATAACTCCCTGGACTCTAATCACGACATTTATTGGCAAAAAAATAGTTAATTTTATACCGTTTTGATTACGAATGAGCTTTTCTATCATGCTACTATTATTTGGTTTTTGATTTGTTTCAGACAATCAAGTGTTTACTTAGTATTAAAAACAAACATGCTGAAATGTTTTTATCTTTGATTTATAAATGAATTTTTTTTTTACTTATATTATAATTGAATTAAATGTTTGTTTATTTGGAAACAATTTTTTTAAGTATAAATATTGAACTTTTTTTTATAATTGATGTTTATATTAAATTAATATAAATTTGAATTAAATTAGAATTTTTTTTTTTGTGAAATTGTTTTCTTAAGTTATTTAGATTTTTCTGAATATAATACTGAACTATAATTTAGAAAAAGTTATTTCTAATCAATTCCAATGACTGACTCATCAGTATTTGTGTTAAAAACTATAATTATCTTTAATTAATGACAGAATTCTTAGGCGATTCAGAATTTTCACAAAAAGAAAATTTATTTTTATAATTATTGACTAAAAAAATTCGTATTTCAAACACAACATTGTTTTTGAAGTGAAAAAAGCGCAAAAAGATTGTCTAATAAATTATAATAGCGTTGGTCTTACGTAAGCACTCTATCATTATTTGAGTCGAAACTAATTAATGCCTAACAGAGAGTATCGGATCATTAGTTAACACGAATATACGATTTCGAATCGATTGTATCGCTCGCGTCGATCAAAATGCAATCTCACGCCTAAACCTGCGATCAAAATAGGTATTCCTCTCCTCTCTCTCCCTCTCTCTCGGCTCTCAAATTATTAAAAAGTATTTTTTACTCATAATTTCGAAGTAAATCTGTTTTTACAAAAACACATTAAAAACTTTTTCTTTTCATATCGTATTTCACATTTTCTCTCTTGTATTGAATGCATTGATTGAATTTCATTTACATTTCTGGATATCAAATGAAAGTTTTTTTTATAGACATTTTTAAACTAAAAATTTTATTTGAAACCAGAATTTTCTGATAATAATTGACTGCTTTTTGGTTGAATTGAGAATTTCGATTAGTTATGAGAATATTCATCGCATTGTTTATAAATAGAAAATCGCAAAATGTGTTTCAATTATCGCACGAATTTCGCATTTATTGAACTTTCGATGTTTTGCGCGTTTGTCTGAATCGCGTTTCAGTTAATATGAGCCGGAGTTGGCGTATCGGTGCCGGAGACCCGAACCCTCGCCGATAATGCAATCCTTCTATTCTTTCGGCTCGAATACAATATTTCGCGTGAAATGCAATCTTTTTGTATTGAATTTCGTTATGTATTAAGTTTCGCGATATTTGTTTCGACAGTATTTTGAAACTTATATTCTATGAAAAAAATCGCGGCTTTGGCTGAAAACGCAGCGAAAGGTCTGTTTAGAGCCGAAAGCAGCGACCGATGCGAACAATAGTGTTTGTGCTGTTGAGACGCATCTCGTTTGTGGGGATTGTTTGCGAGGAATGGGAGAACTTGTCCGACTTGTCGGCCACTACAGAGTGGATACGGTTTCCTATCGCCAACTATTGCTAATTCCAGTTCTCAATCTGTAATCATTAGGCAGAGGAGCAGAGCTCCGGCCTGAGCGCCGAACGCTGTCTGCGCTATAATATTACATTTTGGATGAGAGCACCTCCTCCTCAGAGCGAGAGTCCGTACGCCATACCTATAATTATCATTTTGTTGGCTGCGGTTCGTCCCACTCGAGACACTCGTCTCTGCACTTAAAAACTTAGTTATAGATCTCGCGCTCTCATGAGTGCCCCCAAAGCCTATCCGTTCGAAAGGCACCCGAAGCTCAAAAGGAAACGGAGAGCACCAGAGCCTACGAGGACTGGGATTTCATCACAAATTATATTTGTTGTGTAGTTTGTAATGACGGCACAGATGTTATGCTTTGCGATACCATTATTATTATCATTAGATTCTTCACAACTCATGATTTAGGCCCTATTGCTGTGATTGCGAGAGACAAGTGGAGAGAGAGAGAGAGAGAGAGAGAGAGAGAGAGAGAGAGAGAGAGAGAGAGAGAGAGTTGGGAGTTGGAGAGGGAGAAACTGACAGCGAGCACATGAAGCATAGGATAGACACAATTGTGGAAATTGAGTGCCAATGCGCGCAAAATCGGTTGCAATAGAA
Organism: Metabelba pulverosa; assembly: GCA_034697605.1. Lineage (NCBI taxonomy): Eukaryota > Metazoa > Arthropoda > Arachnida > Sarcoptiformes > Damaeidae > Metabelba > Metabelba pulverosa. Next base: position 4,322 of record JAQIXC010001561.1, read on the forward strand.
GTGTGAGTGAAGTCTCTGCAGTCGAGCGATGGGTATATTCGGGGTTTAGGCAAATAGGGGCACAAACTCTCGTCGATTCGATTTAATACTTTTATCTCTTTTGTGGCATCGCTTCGAAAAGTGTATCAAATCAGTGAACAATGTCTTAGCCGTTGATCTCTTCGGGTGAAAGTGAAGCGGAAAAACTTTTTTCTGCGTCGAATTGTATTCGCCTAGCATTCTAGCCTGTGCATTTGTTTGCGAACTGTGTTTTAGACACACGTGTAATCCGATACGCGTTGACATCCAATCCGTTCGTTGGGTTTCTCGTAAGCTATGCGTTGTTGTACTGCACACAACACCTATTGAGCAACTCTTCCAGTGCTTCAAATTATGTGATAATTCGCTATTATTTCTACTTTTTATTCATTTAACTCTTTCCGTTCGATACGATCCGAATACTTTGCGATAATTTGTTTGACTGAACGGCGCGTTTCGTTTCAATTATCTGTTTGTGTTTTCGCATCAAATTCTCAGTTGTTTTCTCACTGCGAGAGTGCATACGATCTGATGATCCGATAGACTGCAAAATCTCGAGTGAGAGCTGAGGCACAGGCGCTCAAAGAGCGACTTTTCTGCCTTTTACGTCAGTCTCCCGTTTATCCGGATTTTCTGAATGTTTGCGAATATAATATGAATGCTATGAATGGTGTTCTGCAGTCGCCTAAGGAGTTGATGCGATTCAGTCACAACACCAGCGCTTCGAAAAAACGGCTCAATTTGGCGAAAATCAATGACAGACCCGAACTGAGTGGCAAACCAGAGTCAAGCGACGACTTCAAGGTATTTGTTGTCCAACTTATCGCAACCTTTTTTACATTCTTTCACGAAAATATTTTTTTTATTTAAACTTATTTTTAAATTAGCCATGTAAAAATAGCGTAATCTAAAACAACGAGTTATGAGTATACAGAAGATTTTAATTACTGTTAAAAATAGAAATATTTAAAATAATTGCATCTAGCCACTAATTGGTTACGTTTTCAGTTCTAATCATAACTTTGTAGTCATTAAATATTTTATTTTGTTTTTTGGATTACCGGCACTAAAAATATATGTTTTTAAATCATTCTGTTATTCATAAATCATTTCCAAATATTGAATTACATATATGAATAAATTTGAGCGTTTTCTCGAAGTCAAGAAGCTTTGCTTACTTTTCAGTTCTAGTTTTAGACATTTTTTTAATAATAAAAATTTTGATGTAATGAATGAATTCTTGTTTTTCAATGTATATACGGTTTAAGATTTAAATGAGCGAAATAAACATTTTAAGTTAAGCGCACATTTGTTTGGTTACTTAACCATTACTCCACGTCTTGTGATATCTTTTTCCTCTAATTTCACGAAATATTTTCTGTTTAATCAACAGATTTTAAGACTTTCTTTGTTTATACGATTGCAATGACACCGATATTTAAAGCTATTTACTCTCGATTGGCATTTTGACAATTGCTAGTCGAATAGGAAAAACAACAAAATTCGATATTTTCCAACAAAAATGTTCGCTGTGTTCCTCATTTAATAAGCCGATTATCTGTATAATTGGAATGCTGCTTTGGATTCACTTTTATTTTTGCACTGTATAAATTATTCTTCTATTATATTCTCAACCATTGTGAGAATTTTTCTGCTCTCTCTCTCTCTCTCTCTCTCTCTTGCTCTCTCTCTCTCTCTCGCTCTCTCTCTCTCTCTCTCTCTCTCTCTCTCTCTCTCTCTCTCTCTCCAAGCGAAAGGGGAAGGGGACGGGAGGGGAGGGAAGGGCAGAATTGATGAAATGGTAGTCAAATATATGATTATTTAGTGAGTGATTCAAATGAATCGAATGATTACTTAACGCTAAGGGCTATCATGTGTTACACAACAACAACAAAACGCGAATTAACTGCCGATATGTGGAGACAACGTTCGGCCGAATCTGTTTGGAAGCGAGCGTTGGGTCGAGACGTTTGGCTGAAACTCTCAATAATAGTCACTCGCATTCGCTCATCATTTTGCGTGAATATTAAATTACAATTTGAAAGCCAGTGTTTATTTGCTAAGCCTCGGCGCAGGGATTATAGTTTGACTTTCAATTCTATGAATAAAATACTGGTTTTTTGTTTTACGTGTTCAGCAAATAAAGAGATTCTTCAAAAATAATTTTGTTTTCGACAAAAATGTTATTTTCAAAAACTTTTTTGTCGAAAATCTTTGAGTTTAAGCCGAGTTTTCTCGAAAAAGTTATTTGCGATGCGTTTGAAATGAATAGCGCTTTTAATGGGATTCGAGTCTCAATTTGAAACTTGTTATTGTTTGAGAGTATGCCTACGATATGCCATCTCCGCAGACATCGGATCGCTTCGGATATAAGGTTTCACTACTTTTTTCGCTCCAAAGAAAATGTGGAATCATATGCAGTATTGGGTTATGCAATGCGAGCCACAGATGGGAACAGAGGCCCAGAATATTCATTATATTAAGCGCTGTATTCAATGTATTATTTTGTTGCAAATTCTCCCAACGACTCCGAATTACCTCTTTTTCCCTCATTTTTCTTCATCTCGTTGTTTGTCTATCTATTTATTGAAATAAACAACGATTTGATTTCAACTTTTTTCTTGTTGTTATTTTTGCCGAAACAACGTTTTCGATCGAATGCTTGCCTTCGAAAACAAACTACTTATCCGTACAATAATTGTGCGATACATGCGATTCGAGTCATACGATTAGGTCTACCAGATATGGCAAGTCTTGGAAAGTATTGCAAAAGTTTTCGATTTCAAAAATTGGCTGAAAATGGCTAAAATGCTGAGACAGAGATCGAGTTCTCTTTCCAAACATTGAGTGTACAGTATATTCGCTTTTTATATCTTCGCATATCTACTGCTGTATTGGTATTAAGTTATTAATATATGAAAGCATTTTATCATTTAGTCATTTAGTGTTTCATTTGGAGCGCAAGTCATTCGATATGATAAGGCATTCATTTCTATAATCACAGCAATAGTCTAATTCTTTATCTATTCTCTCTCTCTCTCTCTCTCTCTCTCTCTCTCTCTCTCTCTCTCTCTCCCCTCCCCTCCCTCCCCTCCTCCCAGTGCTCCCCATCCCGTCTCCAAGCAATGCCCTGTCGTTGAGTCGTTTTGCGTATTTAGAAACAAATACTATATATAGGGATCAAAGAAAAAAGTTTTGAATTTCTTCTCTCTTTCTCGCGCTGTTCACTGCCTCTGCCTCGACGTACGCGTCAAAGAGTGAGCGCTAGAGCGCCAGGAGTTTTAGTGCACAGTTTGCTTTTGGTGTACATCTGTCCATTAAAACGTAATGGAAAACCTTTGCAGTAACTAAAGAAGTTTGGATCGAATGTCTTCGGATTGGATGGCTTTCAGGTTTGTATAGAGAGTGCCATCACTGCCATCATTGCCATATTGGGAACAGCGATATATTGGCGAAAACTGTTACCTGATCTCAGACTCTGCATACTATATGGCTTTCTATCAAATTAAAGCCAAACTCACAACTCATAACTCGAACCAAAAACTTCGAAACCAAACATTAATTGAATATTTTTAACAAAAAGATTAGAAACTCGACACCAAATTCAATACCGAATTTATATTCATTTAATTGCGGCTATGATTAGCCATCATCTGAAACAATGTTTTTAATTCTTTATAATTATATTTTCAAAATTTCTTATAATTATCTCAAAACGGAGATAATTAACTGCAAAGAAATTTATTAACACATCTGAACATTAAGTTTATGTTTGCATTAAAACTGCATTTCGAGTGAATGGGAAAAATCTGTTTTTAGACAAATATTTGACTTTAATGTCTCGTCATTAGTATTCTTGATATGAATTTTGAAATTCGCATTCATTTTCTATTGAATATATTTAGCCGAAAATAACATTCATTAGTATTTTTCATATTTTCATAGCCTGTTCTCCGCATAAACTTTTATTTCGAGTTTTTATTACTTTCTCTACTATTCATAAATAAAAAGTCTGAATGAATTGAGTCATACATTTGTGTAGTCTTTGTTTGCGTTAGCGCTGAAAAAGTAGTTTATTTCGACAAAAAATCAAATATTTAATGCGAGTCTCGACTCGATGTACGTCTGGCCCTAACATCAGTCTTCATCATAAGGCGCACACAGTCTTCGCCCGAACGGCGAGCGCCGAGCGCTGTCTTCGAATGGGCTCCGAATGGGCGTCTCCGCTATCTGGCAACAGATCTAATACATGCAGTGCTTATCGTATTCCTCCTCCTATTCCTCCGACTCTCTTATGTTTTATCGCAAAAAACTTCCAACAAATCGCTATTTCGCACAAAATCTTCGAACACTAATCATGTTCTCGAAAATATTAGCACAAGTTTTCCTCTTTTTTCCTCAATTCCCAAATTCAAACAATTCTTTTTTCACTCCAAAAGAATAGCAATTCTTTTATTGCATTTTTCGCATAAATGTCTTCTTTTGCTGTTATTTTGCGAAACAGTTCTGATATTCACACGATATTCGCGTATTAGTAAAAAATACTCAAAAATAGAGATTGAATAGAAAATTGTATAAAAAATGATAACAAATGTATGCTTTTTGATGAAAAGATGAACTATTTTTTGAGGAATGACTTTAACTGAACATAATTTCGATTCAGTCCTCCTATTGTCTGAATTTGAATAATTTTTTTCAAATTTGTATGTTTTTCGTTGAGAAGTCATTTGTATTAATGTTTGAAATAACGCCGATTTGATCCGAGACTGAGAGGAATGGGGAGAGAGAGAGAGAGAGAGAGAGAGAGAGAGAGAGAGAGAGAGAGAGAGAGAGAGAGAGAGAGATGTGTAGAGATATTATTGATGTCTAAATAAAAGACTTACATCGCGTTCGCATCGAATCCGCTGTTCGAAGTGTGTGTTATGGTGTGGATCGGCTTCACATTTTCGGCTCTTCGGGTCATTAGTGTCGCTTTTTTTTATTGAGTCATTTGTGCGGCTCTTCCCTACAAACCAGTGCTTAAAGAATGCGTTCAGACTATCAGTGCGTTTATGTCAATAATATGTGCCGTAAATTGGATGAGAGCTCTGGTCCGCTGTTTCGGTGCAAACAAACATCAATTCTTTGATGATATGTTCGCACATTTCGTTCCCTATTATGATGAATGACCAAAACACACGCTTTTCCCGTTCGCCAGTTCCGCGCTCTCTGGGCGCCAGCACTACACTCACACACAGTGCACACCGAATACACCACTGAATACACCACTGCTTATAATCAGTCAGTTTAGGAAAAAAGCGTTTTTCTAATCTTTTGAAGTTTGCTTTTTCTGATGACGAATCTCTTTTTGTCCGAATTCATTCATATTCTCGATTATACTGTATAGTTTGTTTCGACGAAATATAAATATATAAATACTATTTTTAATAAGATGTATATTTTATTTTAGTTTTGTCTTTCAAAGTTTTAGTCACTACGTGTTTGTCTTGTAGATATGCTTTAGATTGGATTTAAACATTTTTGCCATTAATGTTTTATTACATGATGCATTTATTAGTTTTGGTAAAATATATTTAAGAAATTTTTCATTTTTTATTGGTTTTATAATACGGCTCCAGAATAAGTACTCAAATGTAAAACTTATATTCAAAAGACTTCTAATCTCTTATCAAATACTTTATAAATTTTTTATTGAATATTTTTGAAGAATTTTACTGCTTATTAGTATGACATTTATATAATTAGAATTGGACTTTTAGAGTAACATTGCATAAATTAATATTAAATTTTTATTTACATTTAAAAATATTTTAAACTTTTTATATTATGTCTCATTGTAAGTACTAACTTGTAAATATTTATAAAATTACTACTAATATGCTATGTAAAATTAATTTAATGTACAATTAATAATCTTATTTTTTATTTGCAAACACAAGAATAATAATATAAAATTACTGCAATTTAACACAATATAAGTACATATACATAAAATGTATGCAGATTAAATATATATTTAGATTAAATATTAAAGTAAGAATATCTTTCAATTAGTAACTTGGATTTAGCAACATACATTTAGATTATCTAGTCATAATTTATTCTATGATATATTATAGATTACAGATTTATTTTCAAAAGCAGTAGCTTTATTCCAAATGAAGTATTTTGCAAATATTTATTTGTTAGAAAAATGCTGTAATCCATAAAAAGTACTTTTCATACACTTATAGATCGAGAAATAGATAGATATAAAGCATGAGTTATGTAGTGAATACAACTAAAACCATGGGATGAGTGGTAGTGAAGAATCGTCTCTCGCTTTATGCGAAGGAATATATGAATTGTTTGAATCGTTTGTTGCGATTACTGTACTGTAAACGCGTGAACGCATTGATCAATGACTAATGGATTAGGAAATGCTTTCATATATTACTTTCTCTACATTTTTATTGCAATACATTCTGAAAACTTTATTACAAATACTTCACTTTATTTATACTTTTTTGTGATCAATTAGTTTCGAGAATTGATCTATTTTTGCCAAATATTCAGTTCAATCTTAAGGATTGAGTTGAAAAGATTGAATTAAAATCGAGAAAACAATGTTAAGAATGAGAGCTAACTCTCAATTCAGTATTTAATGCAATTTTCTTAATACATCATATGTTTTGACGAAGAGATAAAAAGTGAACTAATAAATCATTAAAATTGAACATGTTAGGATTACGCCGAGACGACGATGAATGAGCTGTTGGGTTGGTATGGATATGAAAAACTGGACACTCGGGACACTCAAGACCTGAATTTACGACACTTTACATCGAAACCGTTGAACCGAAAGAGCGAATCGCAGACATCGAACGCGAGTCGAAGCTCGTCGTCGACGTCGACTAAATCGAGAGATAAGACAACAAACAAAGAGGAGAGCCGTTCGGCGCTCTCGCCGTGCAGTGACTCAGACGGTGGTGGCGGCGCTGGCGCGGGAGTTGGCAGCAGTGCTGACAGCACTGGCATATGTCGCTCGGCATCGCCTCCATTAGCAGCGCCGGAATGCAATGGCGAGAATGGCATCGAAAACAAAGAGTGCTCTGAGGGTGAGATCTATTGCTCTAAACACGCGAACAATAGTCGACACAAATAGCGCATTAGATCGCGAAGGGTGTGGACACCAGTCCAACCATAACCGAGATATTCATATATTGTGTAGTTTTGTGGCGAAAAGAGTGAATAAGAATAATAATCGACATTAGAGGCAGTCGAGGCAGAGGAGGCAGTCGAGGCACAGGGAGGCAGTCGAGGCACAGGGAGGCTGGAGGTCGTTGAGGAGTAGAGCTGGCAGTCGAGGCAGAGGCGCATCATTTCCTCGTATTGTCAGTTCCGTCGACTTCGCAGTCGAGAGGCGTTCCTCTCGTTTCGAGGGCTCGTCTGATCACGAATTCTCTCCGAAAGTCGTATATCCCTTGAGTTATATAAAAATATTTTCTCAGTTTATATCGCCTTTTCTTCTCTCTATCGGAGCATCACTTTTGCCTTTTCGAGACCAAAGCAAAGCCTCCGCCTGTTATAAACGGTCGCAAAAACACCCAAAACCTCCACTTGTTTTGTTCGAATGGGTGGAGAGGTGTAGAGGTTTGCCTGCAATCGAGCGCTACTTTATAATTACCTTAATTATTGAGTTGCGAGGGCACCGGCATTCGGCCCAATACCCCATCCAATCCATTCTCATACCAGTTCTATGTATGAATTTGCTTTCACTAAATCACTCGAAATTAAAAGTATTAAAGACTTAAAAACAATTCAATTCATTACATGTAATAAGTTATTCATATTAAAGGATTAAAAAAAAACTTTCATTTTGAACAGTATTTAAAAACTACTATGCTAATTCATATATTGCTTTATTATTAACTTTTTAACTGTTTGGTAATATTGAGATAACATAGTATAAATTTGGCAATAATAGCATAAATTAAATATTTCTTATATTTGCAAATACATCTCAAATTATTTTTAATTTTACCGTTTAATTTATGCAAATTACATTCTACTTTTACAAACTTTTACTTGACTGAAAATTTAAATACAGGTATGTTCTAAAGTAAATATATTCCAACAATAAAGGGTTTGGTAATATAGCAATTTAAATTTACCAAACAAATTTTAATCCGCCCGCTACACTTTCCAAACACAAACGCTAATAAAGCAAGTGCAAATTATGAAATACCGAGTTTATTTTATTAAAAATTTAGCCAAAATAGTATAAAAACATTTTATAAGATAATTAGCTTAAGCAATAGAATTGGATTTATTTTAAAATATTAATAAAATTATCTGGTACAAAGTACAATAATATTACATAATTTTCATATTTTAAGTAAATTAGAATATAGTTTATTGGTATCAAATAAAATAATTAAATTAATTAAAATTAGTAATAATATTTCTTAAACACAATAAAATTAAAGCCAGATTAGAGGAACAAACAATATACAGTATACTCTACTCATAATCTTAATAACGAGTTATAGAGAATGAATAGTAATTTTGCATAAAAGGGAGGCATTCGAGGCATTGAAGGTTTTGAGGAAAAAAGTTTGAGAACGCCTTTAAGCTTAAGTATCATTTGTTCGGTTTGTGAACTATTATTCTTCGCTCAAAATAATTGCAGTTTTAATAATGTATATAAATCTCATAAACGATTCAATTTGAAACATAAAAAAGGATAAAAAATTAGTTTCGCTTTCGTTTGCTCTCATTTAAAGGTGTATTTGATTAAGAATATCAATAATAGCCTTTCGTTTGAAATATTATGCTTCAGAATATCATAATTGCAAATAAGAATCAAAATACAAATTTTAAAAACTAATTTTTGCTCATTAATTTCCAAAACAATCATTAATTTTATAATGCAAAAAATTTAAAACAATTAATTATCCCGAAAACATAATTTCAAAATCGAGTATTCCCATAGTAATATGAACATTGTGAAATCTAACCTATTAGAATTATATACCAAAAGTATTTTTTAAATAGAATTTGATACTAATTTTACGCATTTATTAAGAAAATATGTATAAAATTCGTTGAAAAATACCAATGAAGCGTTAGATAAAATAACATTTCAAATATCAAATTCTTTTTTTTAATTCAACAATTCATTTGCAAAACTCTAAACTCGAATACAAACTACGAATCAAAGTCTGGAATGCAATTTGAAATTCAAAACTCGCCTCTCATTTATCAGAATCGCAATTAACAGCAATAAAACTCGCATTTTATCGCCGATTCAATTAGGCTCTCGAGTGGGACTCGGATTGTCCCTAATTCGCGACTCCGGGCACCGAATAATAAGCGAGTCTTTAGCAGAGGTGTCGACGCTTTTCCTCGTCGGGCGTTATAATAGAAACTCGAAGTTCGCCCCAAAAAGTGTCGGATTTTTGACTGCGATTTGCTTTTCACTGATAAAACCAAAAAAATTATTGTTATTATGTTTGACGACACAGCGAATAAAGTCTTAATTTTTAGTTTTTACTCAATTCTATCTTTACATTTGGTTTGAAATTTCGACTGTTGTTTAAAAGTTAAACTTTCAAATTTGATAATTTGAACAATGGAATTAGTATCTGATGCCACGAATTATAAATTGAGAATGCCACTTTCGTTTGGTATCAAATATTATTTTTCAAACATATTTTATATTCGAAAAATTGTGAATAATTTGATTTCTAAATGATTAATGATTTGCAAAAATTATTTTTGTTTAGACAACCAGAATATACCCCCGGGTTGTAT
>JAQIXC010001562.1:0-14132 GCA_034697605.1 Metabelba pulverosa
ATGTCGGCATTAGCGACTGTGTTGGGCGATGTGGCCGTAGCAGATATGCTGCTATATGTCGGCACTAGCGATTGTGTAGGACATATGTAGGACCTATTAAAATATTGTTACAGTTTTCAAAAAATTAATATAATTTTAAACATTTTGGTATTTGCGTATATTTGTAATAATTAATCTTGAAAATAGTAGAGAATTAGATTTTATTTTGATCTTTAAATTATAACGGTAGTAATTTTTATACATTTATGAATAGAATATTTTAATCTACGAAAAACGCATTGATAATTATGATTTTATTAGTGTACAAACTTACTTATCTTATTTATTAACTGTAAATTTATAATGAAATGTAATATAATTTATGGCATGTATTATTTGTTATATTATTGGTATCCCGGAGTTTTGGTTTATTTATTTTATTTAATTAGACATATTTCATGTAACCTTGTAAAACGTTTGCAATAACTATTATAACATAGCGTAGTAGTATTTATGATAAATATAAATATCAAATTACACCCTGTAGCATTAAATTATAACTAACATGGTAAAAACGGACTTTACTTGTAAATTTATATTAAAGCATGATATTTATTAATATTTGTTTTATTTTATGTATTTTTGGTATGCATTCGTCTGGCCTTTATTTTATTTATGCGTTTATTTATTATGTATTTTTGTTAATATTATATAATGGTATTATTGGCAAATTATATTTTATTTATAACAATGTTTATTTTATAATTTTGTAAGATTTCTGACAACAATTATAACATAACGTAGTTGCATTTAAGTATAAATAACAAATTATACACTGTATAATTAAATTATAAAATAAATTTTTACTATATGTTAGAAGCATTAAAATTTGCAAATTCACTATATTAATTTCATAATTATAATAAATTTGTTGTTTTGTAATATATTAAATTAAAATACATTACAAATTACAAATAATAAATTTACTTCATTTATATATGATACTATTACTAAATCAATTAACTACAAATATTTATAAATTTACAACTTACAAAATTAGTATATTTTAAAGTATTTTATTGAACAAATTTATAGAGTAACTACAGTTATTTAATAATGCTACTGTTTATAATAATTTATTTATTATCAACATCTTTAAATGGTATTTATAAATAAATTTATTAGCATTATCTATATTTTTAATTATATATACAAAACAATCTACTAATATTTTAAGATGCAAAACAAATATGGCCTAATGTTAACATGATTGAACAACGTCATTTTGATAAACAAAACTACTTTCGATATAATTAATTAATAAATAGTCAAATTGTAAATCATACCGAAATGTAATAAATTAAACAATGTTAAAAAGATTTTTATATTTTATATTTATATTTAAAAAAAATAATAGAATATACATAAAATAACTCTTTATTTAAACAAATAGTTTTTAAAACATTTTTTGGTAATCTACTGTATTATACAGTCGGTAAAACATTATTAACTGTAGTGTTCCCGCCGTGGGTTATGACGGCGTCGACCAGTAGATAGATCGCCGTTTGCGGTAAATACTTCTGTCCCCACATATTGGCCGGCAGTTCATGGCTTTCAAATACCGGGCCTTTCGATACAATAAACTTATGCTTAGATTTGCCCAAAATTGTCGTCAATTTTATGATTAGATCCAAATATCCGTAAATCTATCGTCATAAAATCAAATATATTATAATAATTATAATTCAAAAACTGTAATTTATGTTAATTTGTAAAATTTTTAACAACATTTTTATTAAAATATTAAATTTTAGATGATTGTGCCATGGGATTTCTTATTTGAATAATTACAAGATTTATAAATGTTGTTATAATATATGTTAGTAAATGTTTCAATTAAATAACTGAATTTTATCGTACAGTGTATTACACAAAAAATTTTGTTTATAAAGTTCTCACCAATAAAACACGTTGTTAGCTAATTATTTTGATAAAAACTGCGAATCACAATATGTAAAATATTTACTATTAACAATAATATATGTTAAAAATTATTTTAAAAATATATAGTTAAAGTTATTTTAAATTTTTGTTAATTCTAAATTAGTGATTTAAAAAAATGAAGTTTTATTTTGTTCTTAACAAATAATATTAATTCTACTGGATAATTATATTATAAAATCTTTGATATTATTACAGTTCGTTTATTCAATTGTATAATTTCTTAATGTTATCTGGTTGGCGATAATCTGGAAATTAGCAATTTTCAATTTTAAAATCATTATTTATACAGTTAACAATTAAATTACTATTATCAAAATGTTTAATGAATATTTTGTATTAATGTAAATAAAACAATGAAAACTATATATAAATTAGAATGCAATAAATAATTTAAATAGCAATAGCAAATTGATTTTTAAAAACCATATAACAATCTGATAGACGAATCGTGCGTTATATTAATTAATAATGAATTTTTAAAAATAATTTTTACACTTTTTAAAATTACTTGCAAAATGTCACTGTGTCCTTTATTTAAATTTTGTTTAAAGTTTTAATTAAACTTAAGTCTCTGACCAACAATGATATAGTATGTTAAATTAATTCTACACTCTGTTCTCTTAAAAACAACTGTTCAATTATAGGCAAAAATATGCGATTTTCATTAAAATTTCCCATTTTTGCCTTTTATTCGCGATACCTCACACTTGAAGTGAATTTTGGTTTTGTTGCGAATAAAATCGATGTCGCGTTTATACGATGTAAATCAAACTTTAGGCCACACCTCTTTCACTTTATTGTGTAATAAAATTTTTAGTGTGGAATAGCCGGAGAAAATGTGTGGCATAAAGTTTAATTTACATAGTAGGGTCATATAATAGTCGTGTGAGTTTCGATTGCAAATAATTTTACATAGTTAATTATTGTTATATGAAATTAGATAGACTGTAATCAGTAATTTTAATATTATTTTGTATATCAAGTTTAATTATTATATATTTATTTGGGAAAAAAGGGAGGAAGATTAATTCATTTGTATTTGTTTTGCTAAATTTTGCTATAAATTTAATATTAATTATTCAAAGATGATAAAATTGCATTATGTAGTTACACATTAAATTATATCAATAGTTTTGACTCCATAAAATAATTGTTCTTGCAATAAAATAAATCTATTAAATTTATATTTAAATATTTTAACAAAAATTAACAGTTTGTTTCTAATTTACTTCTATAATTACTTATATTACTACTAATAAAATAAAATAATTTTATTTTTAGATATATTGTAAATCTAAAATTTTAATTGATATTTACGTCATAACCTTAACATAAGCGTAAAAACTGCAACAAAATATTAACTTCTAAATTAATTTTAAATATAGTTACATAATTAGTTTAATATAGTTAAATAATAGTTTCATTGTAATATCGCCATATCATCCAATTATATGAACAAACAATCAAATAAAAACAACTTTCAGAAATAAATATTTGTTTACAGTTTTAAATTAAAAAAACTTGAATTTATTATAAAAATTATTATTAAAATAGCTATAATGAATATTGAATTTTAGTTTATTATAAAATATTTATTTGTGTATGCTAATTTTTTAAAAATAATTATATAAAATATTATTTAAAAGCTCGAGATTTAAAATCTATTATTAATAAATTTAATAAATTATATATATATGTTTTATTTTAATTAATTAATGAATATTATTATAGACTGGAATTATAAAAATATAATAATTTTATATGGAATTGTTTATTAGTTTTATTTATCTGCACTTTTATATATTCTGCGATTATTTTTAAATAAATAAAACTCTAAATTAACATTTACAATTTACAAACTATTATCGAAACAATGTGCCGCGGTCATAATGTGCATGTTAGAACTGGTCTGCAATTTAACGGTTAATTTATAACCAATGTATTTATATTGTATTTGATTGATAATTTAACAAAATTATATTTAATATTATTACAGTTTAGAAAATTGCATAATATACAGTACATATTATTTATATTTAATTAATTTAAATATTTAAAAATATTTAAAAGCTATTTTAAATAATTTAATTTATAAACAATATTATGCAAAATTGTTTATAAAATTAATTTAAGCAATAAATTACATTAGATTACAACTAAACAATAAGTTTACATTGTATAATAAATATATTTATCTTATTTAGTACTAAACTTTGAAATGTTAACTTGACAATATATTTTAAATTATATGTTTGATAATATAAATGTTATTAAAACTTTGCTACAGTTTACAAATAATTAGTAATAGTTGCTCAAATATTTTAATGTTTGCGCAGATATTTATGTCATAATTAACCTTGAATATACTCTAAAATTATATTTTATTTTAATCCAAAAATGATAACTGAGCAAATTTAACACATTGTTGAATAAAATACTTATAATCTAATCAAAAACGCATTGCTAGTTCGAAATTATATTAAATTTATATTAATTGTATATTTATATTAAAAGTTTATTCATATAAATTCTTGTTTTGTTTGTTAAATTTTTGGGGTCATTTTTCCACTAATATGTAATTTTACTTTATTAAACTTTATGCCAAAAATATTAAATCCAATATTATTAATTAATAATAAAATGCACCAAGCTATTTATGTTAATTTCTATATTTATTTTTTTAATGATTTAAGTTAAAGTTTTTAACAGAGTTATAAAATATTTAAATATAAACATAAATTATTTATTATAAGTTTTGAAATATTTTTAATTACTTAAGTATAATAATTTTATTTATTATTCAATAAATTATTAAACATCCAAAGGATCATATTAATCATAATTATTTCACTTTGAAATCTAGCCATAATTTGGATTTTATTTTATTTTTAAAATATGTGATGCATATTTTTTTAAAGTTTTAATTAATTAACCTTATTTATCCAAATATTAATCTTTATGTTATCCTATATAATAGTAGTTTGTAAGCAATAGATAACTTATAATAATTTAAATATTATAATATATTTAAAATATAATAATATTATTGTTAATTAAATAATAGATAATTCCGATTACTTCTTATAATTTTACATTTAAATATTTTAAACATTATTTTCAATATAATTAAAAAATATATTTATTTAAATAAATAGATTTCACTTATGCAAGTCAAAAACATATGGGTATAAACATATTTTATTTGATTATTTTTAAAATTTATAAATACAAATTATATAGATGTTAACTGTAAATTTATTCTGTTTATATAATTATTACAATATATATATGAACATTAATAAAATACTAATATTTATAGTAGTTTTATCAGTTCGAATATTTCTACTGTTTGTTATAATATATTTGTGTGCAACATATTTAATTGGTATTAATAAATAAATAAATTATTTATTTTTTATTTTTATTAGCTTAATAACAATGATTTATTAATATTTTAAGATGCTAAACAAATATGGCCTAATGTTAACATGATGGAACCACGTCAATTTGATAAACAGAACAACTTTTAATATAATTAATAAATAATTTACCAATTTTTAAATTTAATATGCTAATCACATCTAAATTCAATAAATTAAACGAGATATTATTTATTTAAAAATATGTAATCTATATTTATATTTTAAAAATAATAAATTAAACCTAAACAGCTATGTTTTAAATTTATATTAAAATATTTTTATATAAACAAAATTTCAATGACTGTATTGTTCCCGCCGTGGGTTATGACGGCGTCGACCAGTGGATAGATTGCCGTTTGCGGTAAAAACCTTTGGCCCCACATATTGGCCGGCAGTTTGACTGATAGAATCCATATTAAACATAGTTATACCAAACTGTACAGTTACCAAAAAACTGTAATTTATGCATGTTTAGTAAATTTTTATCTATATTTTTATTAGCAAATAATTAATTGGGAATGTTATATTTGTTCATATTTTAAAATTTTAATCAAACATATTGTAATATTTGCAAAATATTTAGCGTTAAATAATTTGCTTAAAATATAAAATATAAAAATATAAATGGCATAAAATACAATGATATTTAATAAATTATTGGTAATAATAAAATATTTACAATAATTTTTATATTTTATTTTGTATTATATACTTTCTATTCTTATCTCTAATAACTTTTAGAAAAAAATTCATAATAATTTAATAAAATAGATTTAGCATATATAAATAATTTAAATGTAATAATAAATTTATTAATATTTCATAGCACTTTGATCTTAATATTATTAAATCTAAATAATTATTAAATCTATACCAGATAAAATATGTAAATAAAAAATATCGAGTTTAGACTGTAAATTTTTACACTTCTCTTATCGAAATCACTTTCTTTAACTTAAAAACCATATAATATTTTTAAAAAAAATGATAAAAATTGCACTATTCAAATCTGTGCTGTAATTTAAAAAATTATAATGCTATTTTATTGCGTATATATATAAAAATACAGTTTTTAATTAAAATATATCAAAGAGTTTTTATTAATTGTGTATAAATTTAATGGATAATAAGTTTACATTTTATATTTTTGAATTCTTCGTAACAATTTGATGAACAAAATAGAAAAATACATGATAACCTAAAAATAAAATTATATATAAAAGTATAGAATTATTATAAATTTGATCATGTATTTGTAAATACTTCATAAGACTTAAATGAATTAATTATAAATAACTTCCAACAAGAAAATCCAATGCGCTTTTGAGAAATGCGCTCGATTAAAATTATCAACTAGATAATTGTAAAAGGCTAATTAATTTATATCCTAAATAGCCAAATTAATATTTATACATGTATATACCTTTATATTTAAAACATGGTTATATTTCGTATTCCTATTGCAGTGACAATACAATCGATGCAATAATTTGTACGATTTATTCGCTTCGCTATTAATCGCTGATGTTGTAATTATTATAAACAAAAACATCATGGCATTCATAACGATACCATAAATCATAGCAATTCTAAATATTAATGATATTGTTGATATTAATAATAATATTAATAAAAATACGCAAACGCTGCCAATTAGAAACCAAAATAACAATAAGATTTTTGACCAATAGTTGATATTATATTCATTGATCTCTTTATATATCGCATCAAATAAGCGAATTAATTGCAAGATATTATTGTATTTATTTGATCTTAATAATATTCCATTTAAGCTTTGTAATTTTATATTTAGATAATAACATAAAATATAAAAACTTAGAAATGTGTACATATATAATTTAAAACAAACATAGGTGTAAATAGAAAATAATAATAAATTTGGCACGCCAAAAACAAATAATTCATAATTGTTACAGTGTGTAATGTATGCAAAAATAAATACGCATGACATTCCTATTGCAAAAATATATTCATTTTTTAAATTTAGAACATTTATAATAATTTTTGTACGGTTTAGTATTTTAAGCATGATCAACTCGTCATGTATACCAATAGTAATAGGTGGTTGCAAACCCGCCATTATATGAAATATGTCAATAAATGTCGGTTTTATACCATATTTATAATTATAATAACAAATAAGTTGTATACCAATTAAAAATATTAAGCATAAAGCTAGAACTATATTCATGATATATTTAAGTTTATACCAATGAGAATAGTCGCCTAATATTATTAACCAGTACGAATATTTGTTTTCATCTAAACAAATTATAATTAGTGTTTTAATCAACATTATCAAAAACACACAGAATATAAAAATAGGTTTTTGTATTATCGATGTCTTCGGCACTGATTTGCGTTCATCGGTTGTGAGACATAAACCGATTCGAAACAAATGCTTATAAATAGATTCGATTCGTAGACTCGCCGGCAATTCTTTGCAAACGTCTATTGTCGACATTTTAGCTAAAATTTATACTGTGCTGATTTATATTTAATAATTATTCTGTATATGCTCTAATGTATTTATACATTCAATAAACTACAATTATTTAAATATTTACTTAATGAATGTACAAATATATATATTAAATTATATAATGTAAACAAAATATTAAAATATCAATTAGCAAAAAATACATATATATTTAATTGTTTTTATTCAATAATAAAGTTATATATGAAGGTTAATATTATATTAATTAATTATGAATTAAAAATCAATAATTATTCTAATAATACATAATATATAAATTCGGCGGTTGTTAAGCGTTTTATGTATAAGTGCTGTATAGCTGTGCAATGAATTTCTATGCATTGAGTGCAGTGTACAGTACATTGCCGTTCAAAAGCTATGCAGTAGTGCTTAACAATCACCGAATTTAACCGCTCGCTACGCCCGAACGGCTTGCCATACGCAGCTAATTTTTGGTATACGTGATGTTTGGAAGTATATCTTTAATTTGGCATGCAATTAAACACGAGAATCGATATAACAATTGGCCCCGCCTACCTGTAAAGTATTTAGTTATATATTGTTAATCAACTTTTTATATTGCTTATTCTATTTTGTTTAAAGCATAATTATATATTTATATTTTCCTTAAATTTTCTAAATACAATTGGTGTATAAATTTAATGTTGCGTAATTAATAAGTCATTATCTGGGCTGTGAATTTTTTTATAATTAATATTTTGTTTATCTTAGGATAAATATGTCTCATCTGTAATTCAGTCAGGTCAAATAAATTTACATTGAATTTTTATGACTGTCATATATTTGTGCAATGCAAAAATCTGTTCTCTGCATATGTAGAAGCTTTGCTCTCTAAAGGACTAAAATGTTCTGCAATATACTGTAGATGAGACATATTTATCCTCAGATAAACAAAAAGTTAATTATGGAAATTTTCACAGCTCAGGTCATTACGTATTGCTAAGCTTATTAATTGGCATAGTAACATGCAGCTAGTTACCACTGGTGTTTATACCAATAATAATTTTTAAACAAAATAAAAAACATTTTTAAAAATGTATTGACATTTTGACGGTATGTGTAAAACTGTAGAAATTACAATATTAGATTATGAATTAATATTGTATAATTATACTTGAAACTATTGATCTATCTAATGGCTAAAACAGCATTAAAATTCGTATAATTACACTATTAAATGTTTTTATTTTTCTAAATTTATTTAAATTAAAAAAATTTATAAAAGGAAGATTAAACAAAAATATTATAATACATATAAAGTACAACAAAAATATAAAGTGCTATTTATTAATACTAAACGTTATAGTAACATGAGAAATTACTATCAACTCCGACGATTATGTTATTAAACTGTAAATTGCAATAGCAATAAAACTAAATATAGCTTGAGTAGTAACAAATTATCCATTTGCAATTATTTATACACAATTACCAATTTAATTATTTTATAGTTTTACAAGTTTAATTTGTAAATGGATAATTTTATCCCACTATGATTTTTAATGATTGTTACTTTATAAAATTATGTTTAAATAAATTAGCAAATATTTTATAAATTGAATATTATTGTTATATTATTTTATCTTTACCTACTGATAATTGCAACATAAGATCGGATTTATTATCAAGATTACACAAGTCGCCGCTATAAAATTAATCGGTATATAAATTAAAAATATAATAATATATTTGTGTCTATTTTGTATCGTTGTTTTGCAGTCGAATAAATGTAGCAAGGTAATAACACTTTAAAGTTAAATACTATAAAGTTATAAGTAACGTTTATAATTAATAAATATATTAAGCGGATTAATTATAATTTAATTTTTAAATTGCTATTTCTGTGTTTTTTTGCTATTTACTATTGATTACTTTTAAAAATAAAAAAAGATTTTACTATATAAACTGTACAATAATTTTATCATATTAAAATATTTATTCTTTTCAAGTACAGAATATTTCTGGTTTATCGAATATAACAAATTATAATTTTATTTAGAATATTCAATAAACTTTTAAGTATCACAAATGGTTATATGTTAAGATAAATAATTTCTTATAATTTAACGTGATAATTTTATTTATTTGTTAGTTGAATGTTTTAGAATTGCTAATCAATAAATTTCTAAATTTTATTTTGAAGTTTTAAATTATACAGATTCATATAATAATAACATAATTATTTAATTTTAATTTTAATTAACAATTTGTTCAATAAGTTCGGCTACTCGAGTCTTATCGTCGGTATTTTGTATTCTCTCACCGATAGCGGCCATCCGTTCGGCTAAAGCCGTGTCCGACACCAGTCTATCGACAGCCGACAGTAACTCACTTTCGGTGCAGTGAAACGGATTAAGTCTTAATCCGAGTTCCGTTTCCTCGACTCTCTGCGCGTTATCGAACTGATCGCAAAACAGCGGCAATACTAGCATTGGTTTCCCGAAATAGAAACTCTCGGCCACTGTATTGTTGCCGCCGTGAGTGATGACCAGATCGACCTGCGGTAGAATTGCCGTTTGGGGCAAAAACCTTTGGCCCCACATATTGGCCGGCAGTTCATGGCTTTCAAATACCGGGCCTTTCGATACAATAAACTTATGCTCAGATTTGGCCAGAATTTCGGTCAAACGTATCATTAGTTTCAGATTACCGCAGCCGACACTACCCATCGATAGGAATACTAGTTTTCCGGACCGTTCGGACAACTCGTCGGGTATTTCAAACGTCTCGTTAGTAACGCGAATGAAGTTCTCAACTCTCGTCCAGTTTTGGGCCAATGGCTGCACTTCTTTGTAATCCAATTCTTTTGGATATAAATAGATATTCAGATACGGACTGATCGGATGGAAGCGATTGTTCTCGAGTTGCGGACAGCCGTTCGCTATGAGATCTTCATTAATTGTAATCTGAATTTCTTCGAATAACTTGTTAAATTGTTCACGAAAGTTTTCCCATTCATCTTTATCGCCGTTTAAAGGCAATCCTAATGTAAAATAATATATGCATTATAAAATAAAGTTTTTACACAAATATTTTAAATTATTTTTTGTGCTGTTTAAAATTATTCAATAACAATTTATTATTAACTTGTAATTATAGATCTACAATATATTTATAGTAACATAAACCTGACATTAAATATATTGCTAATTAATATTTATTATTATATTAGTGTTAATTCAACGCTAAATAATATATAAAAAATAATACATTTTATACAATGTTTGATTATTTCATAAATTTATCTTGGTATTAAATCAATTAAATATAAAATATTTAAAAAACTATTATTTAATATATTTACATTTAACACTGAATAAGACATAACTTGTAAATTTAAATTTGATTATAAGTAAATAAAACTCTATATTAGTATAAATAAAATTAACTAACCAGAACAAGCGGGTGGTATGCGCTCGTCACGCCAGGCCGCGTGCGGCGCCGCCGAGAACAGCCACACCCAGGGTATGGTCGGGCCGTTCAATGTCGGCGATCCGATGTAGTTATCCGTAACGATCAGATCGGGTCTTACTTTCGCTATTATGTCTTTGTACTGCTCTTCGAAATTCTTGTTATCCGACGCCATCTTTGTTAGCGCCGGCAGGAAAACCTTTTCGGCTACTATTATCGGCGGCTCCGACATGTAGTCGGCTATTTGCGCCACCATTAGCGGCCAAAACTCTTCGTCGCCGTCGTCGGGCAATCCGTGTATCTCCTCCTCGAACCCAAACGGCTCTAACTTTCCTTTGAATGACTTATCGATAGCGAACACAACCCGATGTCCGCGCGCTCTCAGCTCTCCGGCCAACCCGTGCGAGCAGTTTATGTGTCCCCACGCGTCGAGTGGTGTGAAGAGTACGGTTAGGCTTTTTGTTGACATTTATTTTGCTTTTGAAGTCTATACTTATATTAAATTTTTATTATATAAGATATAAGCTAGATAGATTAAATAATTAAATAAAATATATATGTATTTTTTTAAATGTGGCAGTAATAAAACAATTTTAATATTGTAATGTTTATAATAGTTTATTTATAAATTATTATTGAATATTATATGAACATGTTTATACAATGTAAGTTTAATAATTTAATTGCTTATTAATAAGTTATTATCCTTAAACACATTAAAAAATATATTTTAATTATATGAAAAATAGAAGTAACATAATTAATAAATATGTATTATTAATGTATATTTATATTATAAAATAACATTGTTATTTTATGAAAACTTGTTTTTCTAGTATTTGATTAATTTATTTATAACTTAAATATTTATAAAATAACTATTAATCATGGTAAAATGTTTAATTTTTATTACATTAACGCTAATATACACTAAGTCAAATATTTGTATTAAAAATTACTGTAATATTTTTAAAATTATTTATATTTGATTTTACACTTTTATAAAATAATTCATAATTATATTTAAATAATACTAATATAAAATTATAAATACTGTATATAAAATAAAAATTCTACTTACATTTAAATATATGTTAATATATTCAAAAAATATTTGTTCAAATATGTTATATTTTGAATTTATAAAATAATAAACACTAAGATATTATCAAAGCATATCTGAAGGCAAATATTTGTATATTTTCATAAATTTCCATCATATTTTCTAAATCTAAATATAACTACTAATCAATATTTATTAGTATAATTTACTGTATAAAATTAGGTTAATAAATTATATTGTCTTTAAAATGATCATTATTAGTGATTTATGAAATAAGTTGACGAAAAATATTTATTTAAAAAAACAGATAAATTATGTTATTTATTGTAAACTATATATAATACTATCAATTTTAATTGTTTTTATAATAATTGTTAATGATACATTAAGAATAACATAAGATCATATAATTCTCTCTATAAAGTACTAAGTACAATCTAAGTACTTACAGTACTTACTTGTAGTGTTTATTCTAATTTAATGCATTTAATATTTTTATACAGTATAAATCTAAACACTAAACATAACTATAGTTTAACAAGTTACATATTATAAGCTATAGTTAATTATTACTTTAACAAGATAATATATAAGTAAGCAACTACATTTTATACTTTCGTATTCTTTTTAAAAGCTTAATTAAGATTAGTGAAAAGTACATAATAATCTAGAAATAAATAAATTAATTAATAGCCTAATAGCATGTAATAGACAATGAAGCAACATTATAAAAATATTTTATAGCATTTGAACGAATTAATTGTAAATAGCTTCCAACACGAAAATTCGATGCGCTTTTGCGATATGTGCTCAATAAGAGTAACTAGCTAAATATTAATTATAAATATTATTTAATATTTTTAAATATTAATATATAATTAAATATATTTCATATAAATATAAATTAGTAAGAACAAATAGAATATACTTTTAAATTTATAAATTTATGTTTTCTATTCCTATGGCTACGACAATGCAATTGATTTAATAATTTATACGATTTATTCGCTTCCCTATTAACAAATGACGTAATGGTAATTATAAATAAAAATATCATGCCAATAATAACAAGACCATATATAAATGCAATTTTAAAAATTAATGTTGTTGTTGATATTATTAATATAATTAATAAAAACACGCAAACACTCCCAATTAAAAACTAATATAGCAATAACTTTATAAGTAAGTCATACTTAAGATATGCGCAGCTCTGTTGACCATCGCTTATGGTATTTGTGGTGGACTTAAGTTTCGACCAACTCTATGGTCATTCTCATACACCGATAAGCTCTCGAATGAGAGCACTCGCTGTCTAGCAGTCCAGTTGTGCGGAGTTTGGGACGAGAACATGATATTAGCATGTAATAAACATGCCAATTTGGCGAATAGTTTACTAATTTATATGTGAAAACTTTTTACTGTCTTTGCAGAGCTTTGCCGAACAGAAATGTAATAATGTAATAAAATAATGTAATAAATGTAATGTATAATGTAATAAAAATGACATAATAATTGAACGCAAATAGCATATAAATAATTGAATTGTTATAAATTCTTAAAGAATAAAAATATCAAAATTTTGAAAATATACTTTTTAAAGATTATCAATATAAAGCATTTGGCACCAAAAACGTTACTTTATCTTCAGTAGGTCAATTTTATTCCAAATCGATCAATGCACAAAGAAAAGTGGAAAGATTTTAATTGTTTCAAAACAAACCAGACCAAA
>JAQIXC010001563.1:0-14129 GCA_034697605.1 Metabelba pulverosa
CTAATCCCCAGTTAGTGATCGGTTCGGCGAATGCGTACGAACTCGAGACGAGCGCACACTTCGACGCACAGCGGCCGAGGATCTGGACTTCGCGCCACAGCGCAGAGCTGCCGGTATTACCGCTTTTGCAGCAACCGTTCGCGTCATCCGATTTATATATGACGTTATTGACGAAGAGATCGCCCGCACACTGACCGCCCGATATTATGCCACATCCTTGGCCATTGGCATTGCCTACAATAATATACAGTTTAAAATTATTTATAAATTATAATAAATTTTTAATAAAATGTTAGCTTAAACAATATAATAAGCATGATATAATTTGATAAATAATTATTGAATAATTTAATATAAAATAAAACCTAATATCTGTTATTTTACCTAGTAATTAGCGTACTATTAATTACTAACCTGTAACTAATACCTGTCTTAACAAGTGAATATTTAAATAATATAAACTTAACTTATTATAGGAATATATGAATATTTGCATATTATATAACTATAGACAGTATCTAAATATTAATATATTTTATTATAAAATACAAATAAAATCATACCGTTGTTGACCGTAACAATCGACGTATAGTTACAAATTGGCAAGTTTATTATTTGCTTGTCGGCCATCACCGCGTCGTACGAATCGCTGGCCACGTGTTGTACGTATACGCCGTTGCAGGTGACGCGTTGCGCGAACGTCGAGCACGTGCTAAGTGTGCTAATCTTTGAGCTCGAATCGCACACCAGTTTCGATTGGTGCTTGCTCATTACTTCGGCGCGTGGCGTGATATCTGTTAGCATGTAATTATTAATATTTAAATGCATAAATTATATTACAAATTTAGCTTTATAATAGCCAAGATTATAAAGTGCATTAATACATAGTAAAATTTGAAATTGCGCATACCTAGTTCGTGAGTTTTCGGCAGTAGATCTGTAATAAATGATCAAGTTTAAAATAGCAGTAAACTTTATAATAAATCAATATAAATTATTATTATAAATTTATCATGAGCATACGCGCGCACGGGTTTTCGGGTTTGGGCGGCGGATGAAATTCCGGTTGCGGTTTCCACTCGGGTTCGGGCCTCCAGGCCGGCTCCGGCGCCCAGTCGGCCCCGTACTGCCCGCTCAGCGCGACTAAACATAGCAGTAATACACCTGATAAATAATTCATGGCTAGTTTATTTTTACTTTTGATACAGCGCAGTATTTTTTTTATTAAATAATACTTTTTGCTACTTATATAGTAGCAATACTATTTAATTAAATTAGATTTTAAGCTTGTTGCCTTTATTTCAAATGTTTTTAAGCTATTCAACTTTGTTTCTAATAAATATTTGTATGCATTACTATATTAATGTGTACTAAATATAGAATGTTGTTTTTACTTTATTAAATAAGGAAGTTACTAAGCTGAATAGTTAGTATTTTGACATAAATTTGATAAAGTACATTGGCCCAACTCCTGTGCCTGATATTATCTACCTGGGTCATTGGGCTTACATGCTAGAAGCGGTAAAATTTTTAACTTTATTTGATTTTTGTTAAAGATAAATACATAGAACATTTGTTTTTACTATTTGTATGTTGCTAAATTCTTATATTGTATAATTTTTTTAAACAGAAGTTAATTTTGCATTTTATTTTTATTTACTAACAATGCGAATTTTATTGTGTTTTTAACATTTTTTATTATAATTATTATTTTTTTATTATAATGATTTATTATGAGTAAAATGTGTCGTGATTAGTTTAAATTTTAAGACGGTTTATAATATTGCCATAATATTTAGATAAAAATACATTATATTAAAATAGTGACTAATATTTGCAAACAATTAAAATATTGCTATTAGTGTTATTTGTTAATACAACAATACCAATTAAAATTATTACTTATTGCGAAATTATATCATGCATAATTTAATATCTAAACAATAAAAACTAATTATATATTTATTTAAACAAAACCAATTTTATAAAATACACGAAAAAATGGAATTAACATTATTTGTTAACCTATTTAAATCTATTCTGGATAGCCGTAAATGTCACACTTATTTTTATATTGCTATATATTTTAAGAACTAAAGTGTAAATTGTATGAATAGTAATACAATGCCACTAATTTACCCAGGCAAACTTCTACCGCCAAACCTAACAATTAAATCAATTGACAACCAATTGCATAGAATTGGGTTATGTCTACACCGGGAGAGGAATCGCGAGACGCGGTCTCTAATACACAATCCAATGCTTGTATTCATTGCCTTAATTATATTATTGATAAAAGCAATTATAAACTTGTTAATTAATAACGACGATTCATATATCTTAGTAATAACCGGCGAATTTGCTAAATATTACGGAATGAGATATCACTTTAATTTAATGATGCTACTAGTTACCTTGCTCGCATTAAATGTGCAAATTATGTATTACTATAACTATATAAATGGCATAAAACCGACATTTCTTGCAGTGTTTGAAGTGATGGCGGGTTTGCGACCGCCGCTAGAGGTCGGACTTACGGATCCGAAACATATAAAACTATTAATTAAGAAAACAAAGTATCTGTGCAAAATATTTAAATTTAATATAGACTTCGTTATTCCAATTGCATGGATTATTATAACTATATTTCCAGCTGTCATATATCAAAATTTGTACGAGATCATTTTGCTAACAATACCCAACGCTATTTTGTGTAGTTACCAAGCTCATTGTTTTTGGAATATATTTGGCTATAATATAATCTATTTTTATATTTTATGCTGCTATATAAATTATAAAATAAGGTGTGTAACATGTAAAATTATAAAATATAATTTTAAGAAAAATTATAACTTCAATATTCGATATATACGTGTATTAAATGCCATATATTTAGAGATCAACAAATATAATGATACTTTTTGGTCAAAATTTTTATTTATATTTTGGTCTATGTTTGGCATAACTATTGTCTTAATTTTATTTATATTCGTATTCAAACCGCTATCACTAATGTATCAAATAATCACAATGTATATATTAATCGTATGTACCATGATATTTCTATTCGTGGTATTCACCGCGTCGTCGGTCAACACGGAAGCGAATAAATTGTATAAATTATTTAATCAAATAATTATTTACGAATTGAAACATCAAAACAAATTCTGTCTTAAATATAAAATTTCATTTATCCGAAAATTGTTGAAAGTAAAAACTGAGTTAATTAATTTCAATTTTATTCCAGTTTAATAATTAATATGTTTTAAAATTATTTTTAAAGATACAATGCTTAATTGAACGGTTGGCCGCGAATAAAGTTGGATTTACTTGTTACACACTCTTTGTTGTCAATTATTTTCGTTGTTATGAAGTAAACATTGATAACATTGAATACAAGTATTATTAAACATGATATATTAATATTTAATTTATATTTTATATATTTATTGATTATTGCATATCTAATGCTTTTATTTCTAAGAGTGATAGAAATTTCCAATAAATAAAATATTTTATTTAAACATTGATATTTATATTAATAAATTTAGCAAATTACATTCTTTTTGTAAATGATATCTATAAAAATATGTATTTATAAAATATAATATGTCTATATAATAAATATTATTGCATTTTATCAAAGATTCTATAAGTTAATTGAATATAACATGTTACATGTATAATATTATAAATATTGATTGATAAGTTCTAAACTTGAATATTAATGGAAGACTCGCGTCGATCGGCAACTAATCCCCAGTTATTGATGCGTTCGGCGAAAGCCCACGAATTGGAGCCGAGAGTGCACTTCGAGGCACAGCGGCCGCGGATCTCGACTTCGCGTAGCAAAGCGTTGACCCGATTAACACCATTACCGCTACACCCGTTCTGGTCGTCCGCTCTATAGACGGCATTTCCAAAATAATTATCGCCCGAACACATGCCTCCGGATAGTGTGGCGCTTGCCTGTACATCAATATTACCTAGAAAACAAACAAGGTAAACTAATTAGTAAAATCTAATTATTAATATTTGAAAGATTATACCATTTTTAAACACAAATGAGTGTGATAAATTCTACACAATTAAAAATAATTTTATGCTAAATATTTACAAAGGTATATTGCATAATATACAGTCATTCAAATATCATTCTAGATTTTTTATTTGCCTGCTATTTCAACATGCTAAATTATTTTTTAAAACCCTGAGACCATTTTCTAGATAAACGCTTGCCAATTTTAAAATTAAAAAAAATTTGAAAAATGTTACATGATAGTTGAGTTATTCAACGTCAAACTTTAAGTTAATTTTTTGAAAAATGAGCATGATAAAAATTAATTTTTGTATTTTTAATTAAATCTAGTCTATAAAATCTATAAATTAATTTTTTTATTTTTTACCCAGATTATTAGTTTGTTTTCAATAAATTTTTAAAGTTTGGAGTTATTTTTATATTTTAGAGATTTTAACATGGTAAAATAAAAAAATAATTTTAATCGTTAATTAAATTTTATTATAAATGAACATAGATATTTAATTTTCATAAAATAGGTAATTTTTACGCAGTATAAAAAATTATTGTTAAAATGCAGTCAACACCCGTTAATAACACATTTTATTACTTTGTCAGAAAATTAATATGACTAATTTTAACTTATAATTAACAAGAATATAATTAAAAAATAACTTTTAAAAATAAAAAATTAAGATTTTATACGGTGTACCAGGTAAAATTATCAAAAATATAAAAATAACTCCAAACTTTAAAAATTTATTGAAGACAAACTAATAATCTGGGTAAAAAATAAAAAAATTAATTTCTAGATTTTATAGACTAGATTTAATTAAAAATACAAAAATTAATTTTTATCATGCTCATTTTTCAAAAAATCAACTTAAAGTTTGACGTTGAATAACTCAACTACCATGTAACATTTTTCAAATTTTTTTATAATTTTAAAAATGGCAAGCGTTTATCTAGAAAATGGTCTCAGGGTTTAAAAAAATAATTAAGCATGTTGAAATAGCAGGCAAATAAAAAATCTAGAATGATATTTGAATGACTGTATATATTGAAGCAATAATATTTTTATACAATCTTTTTTATTTTATACCAATTTTTATAGTAATTATTGTTTGTAAAATTTGTGTTGAAAATTATCGTAAACAATAAAATCGTAATCAGTTAATATTAACTTTAATTTCGAAATAATTATATTTATAATTTTAAATAATAATTTACTAACTCGTGAGTTGAAAATGTTCAGATCGTTTATATTATTAACAATTCAAACTGTAATTTACTCAAATATATTACAATTTATTAACTTAATAAAAATTACAAAAAACAAATTTGCAAATAAAAATTTATGACCATATTATTATAAATTAGCTTATGTATTTATTTAAAATTCAAAAAATGCGCACGAACACTACTCTTCTCTCGAGCAAAGTGTGACTATCGTGCTTTTAGTTTTTAAACTATAATTTTAATTTAAATAACTTATTAAATATTTGTCAAACTTATATACAAATAAATATATTTTATATAATATAAATACAAAGAAAATATTCTCTAAGTGATACGAATACAATTAAGATATTATTTTGCATTTTTAAAGTATAGTTTAATTTACATACTGTATGTATTTAGGTATAAGATAATAATAGTAAAATAATTAAAATAAGACATATAATACTGATATTTAAAATGAAGGTTATTACAGTTATAATTAATTTAACTGATAGTTACAATAATTTTTGTTATACAGTATTATAACAGATAATTAGTAAATAAATTTTGAATTATTTGCAAATTATGGAAAGATGTTATTTTATTGAAATAATCAGAAATAATTTCTAAGTTGTAACAATAAATTCAAGAATATCCAAGTTTTGTTTTGATTTCGTTTATTCAAAAACACGTGTGATTTATGACTCGTATTTCGCAGATATTGACAAACATTTACCGAAATTACAATATTTCTCGATAATTAAACGGATAATATAACGTCTAAGTATTTATATATTTTTATTATTAAAGATAAATAATCTTTTAAAATTTATAAAAATATTTACTGAATTTACAGTATTTGTCGATAACTAGCGCAAACATAACAGATATTGCATTGAGTTGTTTGCGGAATCTACCGAATCTGAAGACATTTGTCTATAAAAGCGTACGTATTTACAACGATTATATGTTACGTTATAAATTAATAATTTCCAAATATCAATAAACGTATTTATACAGATCAGATGAATCAGCTGAGAGCTAGTATAGCATGCCGTACGCTTAGTGCCGCGGCCTTACAAGAAGCGGCCCGTAAGAAGGTGACCCTAGCACCAACCGCATAAGCTTGAGGTAATTGTGTATTCGTCGAAAGCGCGCATCCTCTGGGGCCGCGTCTCGGCCACTCGCCATAGCCGTCCAGCAGGAGGCGGCAAGAAGAGCCGCAACCAGCACTTCGGCGCCTTCCGCTTTCAATGCTGTAAGCGTTGGTGGGGAGCGTCGAGTGGCACATCAACCGAAGAGAGCCATACCAACGGCTTCTTTGGTGATTCGTTCGCGGAGAACAACATTTCACCGCCGCCGCCGACGCCGCCGTCACAGCCGCCGCCATCGCAGATGTCGTCGCACGCGCCGACGCCTCGGACGTCGTCGCCACTAATCGCACCTGTCGATAACGTGCGTTTGGCCTACCATTTCAGAGCCGAGCAATAGCTTGTCCGCGAACTATTTGCCACAGATTATTTAATTTAATTCTACCAAAACTCAAACACAGCCGCTAAAAAGTGCCGTGGCAAAAACCGGCAAAAGCGGTAAGTTTAATCGATGAATAAATTGTATTTAGCGACAAATTCAGTCACAATTAGCGGTAAAATAAATTTTGCGGCCAACAGATACGCCGCTCGTAATCGAAGCCGATTGAACCGGAGAGCGAAGGCTACGATTATCTACACGACGATAGTGGCGAACGAGAGCGGCGAGTGTTTTCCGCGTCGCCGATAATTTCATTTGCGTAAGGCTAAGAAGTTAGCGAAGAAGCGTAACGCTGCGTTTGATACAGGACTAAACGCTGCAAAAGTGACAAGTGCAATCGCGACGTCAATACGACCGATGCGTTCCGGCAGTTCTTCAACGTATCGAAAGTGCGCCAAATGCGGCGAAGAGACAGTCAATTCTTCAATTAAATGGCTGAAATCATTTTGGCTGGTTTCGAGCGTTTCCACCTCCCTTTGTTTTATGCAAGCTGCTCATTTAATTCGATTAGGAAATATTCAATATTTGTAAATATAATATAATTAAATTTATTATATTTAAAAAATTCGAAAACCACAGTCAACATATTTGAAACACATGTATCATATATTATATTTATATAATATAAAATAGTACAATAAAATTCGCTATTATTATAGTAAACAATAAACCGGGAACATTGTTTACTATAATTATACATAATTAAAATATAAAAATTTTTACAATTTATGTAATTTCTACGTAAAATTTAGGATATAACTAAACACTGCACAATTTTTCTCAAATATACTTTTTTTTAATAATTGATAATATTAAGATATCTTGTTTTGTCTTGATATCTGCATTATGTTATCAATACATTATCCAATACAGAATACAGATTACACTGAACAAATAAAAAAATTTCAGTATAAGATCAGCATTCCGTGAGTTGGTCCCGCGTAATCGCGAATCGCGATATTTTGTTCGCAGCGGCGCCGCAACGCGTTTGCCTACCGTTAGTATCGCACGTCGAGCGCCCGACCAACGATGCGGACCTAATGAGCATTTAGTAGCAAATATATAGCGCAAACAAATGTTAGTTTAAATTAAGGTTGTAAGTAGTGAAAGATTGCAAAAGTTTCACCTGAGTTTCATTAAATTTCAGTGAAATATTCACTTTAGAAAATAAATTTCATGAAAATTAACATCAAGCATTTATTTTGTATTGCATCATATTTAAAACTAATTTGTTAAACTAACTAGTTTTGAATTAATTAGGTAATAAAAATAGTAATTCTATGTTTAGTAGAAATAAGAATAGCAATAGTAATAGTTAAATAACTAATTTAATGTCAAATTAATCAAATTATAATTTATATAATTCATTTTCTATTGTCTTTATGTTATACTGTGCAAAGTGAAAGTTTCAATCTTTCTGTGAATCTTTCACTGAAACTTGCGCTCAAAAATTAATTTCACTGAAATTTACAACCCTATTTTCAATAGACGCAAAAATTTTACAACAAATATTTTTTATTGTGCTAAACTTAATAAGTAATTAAGTTTACTTTTAAGTGGGTTTCAATTATAAAAATTAAATCACATAGACTTATTGCGTAATTAATAATTTATTTTCACCCACTTATAAGTAAACTTGCTATATTTTCATACAGTATACGTTTGGAACGTTATCATACGTTTATTAAGTATTGATTCTTATAGTTTAAACTAGTTTTATTAAGTTTGAATTTGGCTAACCTTGCAGTCGGTACTGATAGGGCACACACGGACCAAATGCGAGCGCCCACCAGAGCGCCGGATCGGTGAACAGGTACTCAAACAGATTCGGTTTGGCGCCGAACTGCGCGGCCAAATCATCCATAAAATTAATGCCTTCCGTCTTAATGGTATGCCGAGAGCTGTCGTACTGACGGTCGGTATGCGTGCGTTTGTAGTCGATGGCCGCGAGCATCGTCTCCATTGGCGGTAATTCGCACTTATTGGCCATCAGTTGCGCAAACCAGCGCGCCTGCTGTTCGCCGATAGGAATGATCGGATACATGGGCTGCACCAGCGATATGAAGGCCAGCGTCTTCGGGTGCGCGAGTTTCGGAATGAACGCGTGTTTGTAGAGATCGACGCGATTGTCGACTGTGCGCAGCAGCGACTGCTCCAGGAATGGAAATGAGATCTTATAGCCGGTGCCCAATACGACCGCATCGCATGCCGTCTCGGAATCTTCGCCTTAAAAGCCAAAATACGGTATACTTTTTAAAAAATAACTAATAGAATAAGTTGCTACGTTGTAAAATAAATTTTGCTGTATGTAATGTTTGGATAAATATCTTTTAAGTTGGTGTACAACTAAAGCCAATCCCTCAGTAAAATGCCTGTGCACTCTACCTGTATATTATGTTTTTTTAAATAATAAAGTATTATCATATAACTTACAATACATGTTTAATTATTATATTTAATATAAATATTATCTTTGTACGCCCGTTACCTTAAACAAGTATTAAGCTTAACATGTGTATTTTTAAATCAAGCAAAAAGCTACTAATCTGTTTACAATTAAAGTTTAACATACCTTTGAAAATAACGCCATTTTTGGTAAAGCGCTTAATATCGCCTTTAATAGCGACGGTTCCGGTGGCCACCCGAGTATGGAAGACATCATTGTTCGCGTAGTGCTGCTCAAGTATGCGATGCTTTGGCTTCAATTGGTAGGCGTTGTGATCGAAGCGCTGATTGACGAACCACTCGAGACACGAGCTGACTAGCGAATGGGGCAGATATGTCAGCAACAGGTTGAGCCACCGACGTAGTAATATGTAATCAGACGGCAGGCCATAAGGCCCGACGCGGGGCAAAATCCAAGCACCGCGACGGGTAGACGCATACACCTATTCAACGAGTATTGCACTTGATAATTTTTATCAACTAAATTATTATAGATATTTTATCATTCATTTATTTAAGCATATTTATAAATATATAATTTGAAAGTTAATTAATATATCTATGTTAAATTTGTTTTTAATCCATCATGTTAAATTCCGTTAATAAATTTATATTTTAGATATTTGTGATTGTTTAAATAAACTACTACACTATACTTATTTAAATTAATATTATTTGAAAAATTAATCAATTAATTATTAATACCTTTGATCTTTTATAAAAAAAAGTATATATAATTTCACCTCTGACCCCACTCAACTACCCACTTTACTTCACCCACACCTGCATTGTAATGATTATGAATAGCTGAGAAAAATCGCTAATAGCATACAGGCTTTTATGCGCTTAACACAGAAGGCACAAAATTTTATTCTATCATTTGTATTAAAATTTCGTTTTTGTATTTTGTAACTCTATATTTGCATTTAATTTTAAAAAGCAAATAAAATTGTATTAATAGTGCGGTTTTGCAGGATAATAGAGAAACGATTTCTAATGTAGCTTTATATTAATAGCGCGCCAATATTAGATGGCTTACAAATTTAATACATTGTTAGATGGGGTGCATTAGTGAAGTGTGTATTGCCATAGGATTAACATTGGGATATGAGATAAGACGGTTAGTGTGCTTACATTCACTACAATAAACAATTTATTTAACATTGAGAGTTAATATGTTGTATAGGAATTTGCATTGAGATTGCTTGGCTTGACAGTGTAGTCGTTTCGTATCGCACAGTTAATCTTTGCTGTGCTATAAAAATGTAATCCTGACCCTACTCTCGACTACTCGGCCTTGACAATCGATAGCCGTGACGTCACAGTCAGCCCCTAATTGTTATTTGATATTCCGTTATTAAATAAAATCTATTATTTTCTACATTTGAATTGTGTTTTTAAATTGAGTCGACATTCAGTTGTGCTTATGTCTGAAAAGTGCAGTTGTTGTTGTGATTGAAACACAACTCCCAACCTGTTTAGTCGTTTTTGTTACGAAAGGGGTTTATTCACACCCAAGTATTCCTGGCAGAGTGTTATGTGTGAAGTCGACTTCTAGTTCGGAGACAAAGAGGCTAACCGGCCAAAGCGTACCGTCTCTACACGACTTTGCAAAGCACCGGCAGATCTACCACCTTTAGCTGTTTATCTCAAATTAAACCAATGCGCTTTCAGAGTTGTCAGATGACGGAAGACACGACTGATCACTGCCGCTAATAGCAACCGTCATCCGGACAACTGCTCACATCACGAGGAGAGCCTTTGCCAAACATGGCACCACTTTTGCTTTCCTGACACAACAACCTTTTTATTTACATCGAGGGTAGGGTCGACGAACAGCTCCTCGACCTCTTTATAATATTATGACTACTGGACGCCCGATTCGCGAGATTGTCCAGTCCGCTCACAACGATATTAATTTATGTTTATGATTGATATTTGTTAATGTATAAACATTGAGAGGCATGCATATAAATTGTAAAACATAATTACTAGTATGGTTTATAATTCGCATTAAGATGGTTTGTTTAATTACAAACATTAATCTATGCTTATGATGAAATGAATTTAACGGAATAATATTGAGTGGTAATACATATGAGTGGTAAAACTTACTTAATCTTACAGTATATGCTCAAATGATTAAACACTGTTATAAATTAAGGACCTCGCATCAAAGGTATTAAGGTATTATACTGGGCAGTCTTGTTCTATATTACGTTTATACTAATTTATAGAATTAGTTTGAAATAATTATTTCTATTTTATTCATATTATTTGAAACCCCGAAATCTGTATTTTATTATGAAACTCCGTAATTTTAGTATTTAACAATTAAATTGATATATAAATACCTGATGGGCAACAGTAGACAAATCAACAGCCGCGTCGATTGCGGAATTGCCGAGTCCGACCACAACTACCGTTTTTCCCGAATAATTATCCGGCTTTTTGAACGAATGCGTGTGAAGTATCGGTCCCTTAAATAGATGCTGTTCGGCGAACGTCGGTACCAGCGGCTCGCCGTGATGGCCCGTACAGACCATTACGGCGTCGAATACGTCCGCAACGGTATCACCGTTTGCTAGATTTTTGGCCGTTAGCTTCCATCGGCCGGTAGCGGCGTAGTCGTCGTTCGGCTCTAATCGCCGCACTTCGTGTCGGAACCGAACGTATCGCTCGAACCGAAACGAAGCGCCGTATGACTCGTAGTACTTACACTATAAATAAAAACTATTATGTTTAAAGCGTATTCGTGATTTATTAAGCTACATTAACAAATTTTTAATATCATGTTGCACTATTCTGTTATTTGCGTTATTCTACGCCAGACATTAATTTATCTAGCTTTATATACGCAGGATATTATTAAACAGTCAACCATATGATCATATTAGATTTTCATCCAAATATATGGTTTTTATCAGAAAACGGAATTTTATTTATGCGTAAAATTATGTTTAATAATTTTAAAAGATTTAAGCAACCCTTAGATTTCGATTGTTAGGCATTGCTGTTGTATTACTGCATAGCTTTTGAATGGGAATGCACTCTACACTGCACTCAATGCATAGCAATTCACTGCAAAGCTATACAGCACTTATGCATAAGAAGCTTAACAATCACCGAATTTAACCGTTCGCTACGGCCGAGCGGCCTGCCATACGCAGCTAGTTTTTGGTATACGTCATGTTTGGAACTATATTTTTAATTTGGCATGCAATTAAACATGAGAATCAATATAACAGTTGGCCCCCCCCCCTACCTGTAAGTTTATAATAAGCAGTCTTGTTTTTTAGTAAAAACAAATGTATTAAAAATTAACTAAACATTAAAATTTTTACTATATTTAATATTGTGTTTTGCAAGTATTACAAATGAATTACCATTTTACTGTTATGCATATAATTCGCGCATTCGGCCGGAGCGGGAAAATCGGAAAAAGCGGTAAACTCTTTGCTCGAGTTAATAACTGTCGATTTGGCGACGGAGGCGACGCCCGCGACGTCGTCGTCGCGATAGCGCCACAAACCGCACGTCTCGGCCGTCCGCTCGTAGACGACAACTGCGAACCTCTCTTCCAAACAGGCTTTCGTCGCTGTCATCCCCGACGCGCCGGCGCCGATCACTCCGATCCGTAACTGTCCAATCATTTTAATATTTATTTTATTATTAACTGCTATACAGAGTTCGATGGCAATCTAAACAAACAAATGTTAACTTTCTAACTAATTTGAAAAATTTATTTCTAAATATTTAATTGTAATTACTTTACAGTTTAATATGCAGTTTTATTTTAATAAATTTTATTATGTATTATTTTATTTCGCTAGTTATTAAAATTAAAATTAATATATACAGAAAATACTTCAACTATTTACTAGCTCAAATGAATAAACAATGTCGGCGACACGTATTCAAATATAAATTAAATTTACAAATATGTTTCGTTATTCCTTACTAAAATTATATGTTCCATATGTTTAACTAAAAACTAGACCGTTTTAAAGTTAGATCAAAAATATATGAATGCTGTTTTTCAATTTTGATTTATATTAATAATATAATATCAAAATTAGTAAATTTTACCAAAATATATCTCTGGAATTACTTATTCGATTTTGACAATCTATATGTCAAATTAAACTTTAATTTATTCTCTACAAAAATTGATTTTAAACTTTACTCTAACTTTTGTAGTTTAGTCAGGAACGATGGGGTCAGCAAACACTTTAATAGATTAATAAAGGTGACCTTTGACCTAATGAACTCATATGGTCACATAAATTTTTGATGTTTATTTACCAAATGCTATTTATATTATTGCTATTACATTTATTTGAAAAAAAAAATATTTAAATAATTTTTGCATTACATCTTTCATCATTCACTCGGCAGTCAGCATATTAAACGTGACGAATTTTATTTTTCTGTTAAATAATTGAAATAAATATAATAGTTATAAATAAGATAATTAAGTATATTAATATTTAAAAAAAACTACAAACAATTAATTAATATAAATTTAAAAGTTATATACTTATAAATACTAGTTTATACTGTATACTAACTGAAAAAACAACATATTGTTAGCGGCAGGGTTTGGGTCAGCGCCGATAATTGAGTTGGCGCCAAGAATTTAGGTAAAGATTGCTAATTCAAATATGCAGCATAGTTAGCAGTGAAACTACCACGTTACCAAGAATAGTGAAAACATACTTAATGGTCATAATCATTTTACTGATATATACTATAATGACTAATAGTCAAATTGAGTTTACTGATATATACCATAATAACTAATAGTCAAATTGAGTTTACTGAAGTATACCATAATGACTAATAGTCAAATTGAGTTTACTGAAGTATACCATAATGACTAATAGTCAAATTGAGTTTACTGAAGTATACCATA
>JAQIXC010001564.1:0-14126 GCA_034697605.1 Metabelba pulverosa
CAGCATTTTTGCTCGGAAACACGATTTCATCAAGATTGGAGCAAACCAAAGGAGCATTTAACTACATTCAGTTTATTGTTTTTCGGTAAATTTATTTAATAGACTGTTTAAATTAATTACAAAAAATAATAGCATTCATTAATTAAAATTTGCCAAATTAAAGCTATTTGCGAGTCATACCAGTCATCATTGCCGGCATTCTCCTCTCGTTCCTATTCCCGCTAATTGGAGATGGTAATTTAAAATGCACATTTATAAGCGTATTCTCAGTTTGAAAAACATTTGAACTTGCCAAACTGCACAGGTCCATTTTGGGAGACGACCAAATACTTCATATCCGATCCGTGTTATGACAGTTGGTATAAACCGCTGGTTATGCTAACCAATCGAATGACTACCAAGAATGAGAACAGTCGGGCCATTTCAACCTTACAGGTGCGATCCGATCGAAGCATGCACAAATTCAATAACGAGTAATAAAGAGAAATATTCTCTCTTTTCTCCTAGTGCTTAACTCAGTCATGGTGAGTTAGGATAGAATTCAAATTTAATTCAAAGCACATTTAATAACGTTGCATACATGTGCGCACAGGTATGTATCGGCCGACTTCCAGCTGTACGCGCTGTCGCCGATAGCATTCCTATTACTGTACAAACTGCCGAAGATCGGCCTCATATGGAACCTAATTCTACTGGCGATCGGCGTCGCCATTCCGGTGATAATACGGTTCGGGTTCGGGTTTCCGCACTTCTACCAGGCGTTCGCGTGGCCCGATATGAACGAATCGCAGTTGGGCATAGCGTACCACTACTGGTCGTTCGCGCCCTACGTCCAGACCTACGTGCTGGGCATTCTGCTCGCGTACGCCTTCCGGCGCTGGCCGAACGCGTACCTGGGCGGCCGCGTCGGCGAGCTGTGCGTTTGGGTGACCACCTGGTCGGCGGCCTTGGGTGTACTGCTCTGGCAGAAGGACTTCCTGAGACAGAGCTACGACTACTCGGCACTCGCCGGCTATGAGCTGCACGTCTACCTCATTGTGCACAAGATCGGCTACCTGACCGCCTTCGCCTGGCTCATCTATGCCTGCGCGACGGGACGGGCAGGTGCGCGCTCTAGCTTTTGATTGCTCGGTGCAGTTTCGAAATTAACTTATCCTGTACGCTTTTAGGTTTTATAAATCGCGTGCTGGGTTGGAAAGGCTTTAAATTTGTCGACAATCTCATCATGGAGATTTACATTGTACGCATTTCGAGTTCGAACGCTAACCTTGCTTATATAATATTACTAAAGTTAGCTGCTACGATTTAAACTAGCTCTTTCTGGATTAAAAGGAAAATTATGTTTTTGATTACTTACAGTACAAAAGAATTCGTTTCCATTGCTTTGTATAAACATATAGACCGTAAACAGTGTACTAATGCTATACAAACTGCGCCGGAATTGTATAATTAAACAAGATGTTTTGCCGTTTTGTAGTCCCAGCGGAAACGAGGCCAACAAATATGTTATTTAATTTATAGCATGCTGATTTCAATCGAATTTTTTTATTAGTTTACTTTACCATGCTAAACATGTCACTTTATTTAGTGAATTTTACGTTTTTTTTTCAAAAAGAATTTTATTAATAAGTTCAATGAAACAAAATTTTGCTTAAACTCTAACAGTGAAATTGAGGGCAAAATTGTAACAAGATAACTTTTGTATATCTATGCTTTCAGCTCAGCTTGTTCGTCATAGTATACCGAGTGGGCACATTGCGCGAACAGGTCACTTACAACGAGTATTACATTGTAAGTTTTTTCCTAATTCCAACTATCAATCAATTATTTCGCCGACGTGAGCACATGAACATGTGTCATGCTGTTTTTTGTTTAATTCTTCCTGCGCACAGCTCACGGCCACAGTATTCGACTTTATAATGTCGTATATGGTGTCAGTCGTGGCCGCATTTGTCATAAGCCGACCGTTCGCTGCACTGACTCTACCGTTATTTCGAAGTCGGATCCGAACGCAGAGTCCGGTCGCGGCGTCGCCTGAGAAGCACGGGTTGAACGGAACGCATGACATCAAAGTGATGACTAGTGACGGCGTCACCGCTCCCGACGCCACCGAAGCCGATCTTAATAACAATAATCTCAAACCGATTAATCATGATACTAATGCTAATGGCAACACCGAACTCATCGATCGCAGCTATCTACCCAAATAATAGACTGTCTCAATTTATACATAATCGATAATTTGTTTTATTATTCTTCAATATAATACATTATAAAAATGATTAATTTTATATGTTATTTGCTATTGTGGAATTAAAAATTTTAATTAATAAATTATTTAAATAAATTTCATATTTGAGCATGCTAGTCGAATAATTTGAGAATTCGCAGCACTCGCGCGTTGACGTAAACACCCATGTTTGTGCCAAGCTGGAAGTCTTGGTGATTCCATTGCGGATCGGGTACTATGTAATTATCCAGCAGCGGGACTGCACAACATAAATGATAAATTAATAGGATAATAAATTAACATGATAACTTTTTTACCAGTGAGTTGATCGACGAGTAGACTAACGTCCATATTATCGGCCAATAAGTCGTTTAAACCCCTGAAAAGTGCGATATTTGTCGACGTTATGTTACACAAGGGATAGTTGGGTGGAGTGAGAGCGCCGTAACGGCGAATGTTCTCACTGTGACCGAAGTCGAACCGACGGAAGCACCGGTTAATGACCAGCTGCGACAGGTGCGCGTATACCCAGGTAGACACGCTTGCCGCTGAATGTGCAACATCTACCGGTACAATAGTCTGGGCACAAATATTTTAGTACATAATTATTTAAAATATATATTAAAATAAATAGTTTTTAAATATTAGATAATTAAACTAATCACTCGATTAAAATTATCAGGATCATAGCCGTTGATAGCGTAGAAAACATCAGCACATAAGCCAACGAGCAATTCGTTGCCACAAACTATAGAGCCCATGAACTGTGCAATGGGCACAGGCAGGCCGAGTGGTCCCGGAAAGCGTCTAATTATAAACATTTTAGTTTTTGTGTAATTTAAGCGTGCTAACTTTAACTTTAATTATGCTACCTTAAAATCGGCTCTAACGGAACACCCAAACGTCCAATACTCCGCATATTGCCCAGGTAGGCTATCGGTGCCAATGCGATGAAAGGCCGTATGAACTGCTCCATCTCCGGCACCATTGCCTGTAAGGCGAACATCGAAGCCGTGCCTAACGAGTGGCCGATATATGCGAGCGATTCTATGCATTCAGTGGTTGACGTATTGTATTTGAAAAACAATCCATTTCTCGCAAAATTAAACATAATACTTCGGTTAGTTGTCTGAAGTATAAAACTGACCACAGCTGGAATGTCATTCAGACCCAGTTCGGTGAGTGAGTAGCGCCAGTAGTCGCTATCTACATATAATGCCACAAGACAAAAACTACATTTATAATAATTTTAATCTAGCTAAATTAATATTAATTAAGTGTATCAAATTTAAACTTGATAGCTTTTATTGTTATTGTTT
Organism: Metabelba pulverosa; assembly: GCA_034697605.1. Classification (NCBI taxonomy): domain Eukaryota; kingdom Metazoa; phylum Arthropoda; class Arachnida; order Sarcoptiformes; family Damaeidae; genus Metabelba; species Metabelba pulverosa. Next base: position 3,550 of record JAQIXC010001564.1, read on the forward strand.
ACCTCGGTTGGCGTCGAGCGTTTGGTGGCCCAGGGAGTAATGAGTGCCGCGGGTGTTGGCCAACCAGACGTCGTAACCGCACGCCGACAGAGTGTATGCGATATTTGAGGTGACGGTGCGCTCGCAGTCGTTGAACACACTATTGCTTTCGCTGTAAACGCCATTCCCGTCAAGCCGTCCGTCCATCGAGAAGAGCCACGAGTCGGACGTGACGGCAATGCCGTGCCAGAGCAGCACCGGGTTTGGCCGCGCCGTCGCGCTCGTCGTGTGCGGGTTCAGCAGCCGAAACACCCGCAGTATATACCCATCTCTTGTGGTCACGTTATGCGATTCCGAGCGAAAGCCGCGCGACTCGATTAGCTCCGGCTGTCCATTCAAATTGTTTAGATTTTTACATAGTTACTCTTTGAAGAATGACTCTTTTATTGTCGCAAATTAATTTATTAATGTTTATTGACTTACTGTCTGTCGAAATATATCCGGATTACTATCGAATAATTGCGCCTGAATTTGAGCAAAATTAATTGTGATAAAGACGCATGTTACCAGGGGTAGATAGATCATTCGCATTATATACATTAAACAAGTTGTTTTTATGCGTCTAATTTGGGATTGTTATTAATGGCAAAAATATTAATATAAATTATATATTTGAGATTATATACTGTTGTTTTTATTGTATTTTTTATTGAACTGCATTTACTGTTAAGTGCAAACATATACGGGTTTTGTTTGTGTCTATCAATTTGCAATGTTTTTATCAAACTTAAAATACTAATATTTGCTCATATTACTTTTAAAATTATAAATAATTATTAAAATAATTTCTTAATTTTCTATATTTAAATTTTTAACTTTTATGCATAACAATATATAAAATATACAACTATTTTAAACTATATTAAATTAATTATATTAAAATTTTATCAAGCAATGAATCAAACATAATTTAAGTAAAACATATTATTCTCTTAGAAATTGTGCATATAAAATTTTATTTAAAATAGAAAATTTAGGCATTTAGTTTTTAAATCAACTATATAAAATTTTAATACAAGTGTTTTCAGCATATAAACATGTTTGTAAACATTGTTCATATAAAATATTCATTAATAATTTTTTCTAATAGCATATTTTAATCAAGTCTAAATGTAAAAATACACATATAAGCTCTGCAATGTATGATATAAACATACTATATAATTTGTATCTGGGTCAAATATATTAATTCGTTTTAATTCGCAATAATAGACGAGATAATTGCGAAACAAATACAACTAGATTATATTATCCAGCTTTTAGCTGTCAATCATGCATAATTCGCAAATAGAATTAGAAAAACAAAGCAATTGTAACAAGCTTAATCAATTTGAATGGAGAAATGAGCATAGAACTGGTTGTACCATCTCCGAAACTCGACAAGACATGGCTCGTTTCGGGCGAAGTACGGCTGCTTTAATAGCTTCTTGTTATTCCAGATGAGAGCGTCTCTACCCAACTGCGAAATATACACAAAACAAACGGCTAATGTAGCAAGGCGAATTTAATGCCAATTTATCTAGCAGCATGCACAGAACTAACCATTACGTGATGCTCGTGAATCAGATACCTCGCAATTAAGCATGCAATAAATCCGGGCGCCGAGTTAAACAAGATTACCGACTTCTGGCGCATTGGGCCCAATTGTATCAAGGCAGTTGTGAGATAAAAGTGTCTTGCTCCAAATGCCTTGATTACGATGTATCCGGTCGCCGGACCCACTAAGTAGACTGTCTCCGTGAAAAACGTCGTCGATATACCAAGCACAATCAGATTAACTTTCAACTCCATTCTAGCAAGATGTTTCTCTTCAGTTCTCGATGGCTGCCAATCCGACTTAAATTCCAAGCGTATTATTTTGATCAGATATTTATACATGCTTGTTTTCTGCATCAACTTGAACAGAAAGCTTGGTACTTGATGAATTGGCTCAAAATGCATCAAGTCAGCCGGGTTCTCCATAATATCCTGGGTTAAAATTAATTGCCATTAGTAAAAATGCGCATAATTGTGCATAATAATTAAACAATGACAGTTCCATATTGCTATAAAATTAATGCATGATAAGCACTCGAGTCACTCAATCACTCGAGAATTAAAGTTAAAATTTAATTATTAATGCGTTTTAAAATAATATGCACTGTATTTCCGAATAGATTTTAAACAGTATAAAATATTCTGTCAACCCTTAAACTGGTTTAAAATGCGATTCACTTGTGTCAACTTAGTTTGCGTCAACGTCATTGGTTGTGCGCACATCAATTCTAAAATCCGAGTAGCAAGTCGAAATTTTTGCCGAGTTGGAAAATATTGCTCTTGATTATTTTATCCAGATATAATTGCAGAACATTTACCTTTATGTAATAATTTCAAGCTGAAACTAATTTTGTTAAAATATTAATTTATTAAAGAATAAAGTTATATCAGAATTAGCAATGTTATTGTAATTATTCTTGTTAGTTCTGGATCATTTGCTGGTATGAATGCTAAATTAAGCGAGATAAAACGAGCGAATATAAGCGAGATGCTCAACCTGAATGTGAGAGTTGATAATAGAAACCGATTTGCCCCTATAAACCAGGTTATCATGTACAATTTGGTTAAGGTCCTGAGGAGTCCATTGAGGACTCTCTCCGTTCGAGTGATGCCAAACATAGATAAAACCATTCAATTCGAGAGACGAATACACTTTAAGCTGAGCTTTGGGTAAATTCGCGCCTTTTGTGACATAAAAGTCAATCAATTATTTCAATCAGTTTTCAAATCAATTGTTATAAACATTTCTCAAAAACAAAAAACAAAATTTACATTCAATTCAATTACATGTGATTTTCGACGAGAAAACAATAATTGACTCAACACTTACATCCATTTCCGGGCACATGAGTGCAAACGCCGGTGCGGTCGTAGGTCCAGCCGTGAAACGGACAGCGGACTGACTCGCCGTCGACTGTCCCCCCGATCGCGATGTTTGCGCCCAAATGCGGACAATAGGCGTCCATAACGCGGCACTGGCCCGACACCCCCCGGTAGACGAGCAGATCGGCGCCGAACGCCGTGATCGGCCGGATTTGGCCCGACTCTAGTTCGCTCGACTCGAGCACCGGTAGCCAACCGTTCGGGTAGAACGGCGGCAATTCACCATGCTTATATAGTCGGCGGAAGTCGCTTTTATTCCATTGCTGCTCCGATGTGTCCTTTGATTAAGTGCACAAGTAGTTAATCATTGTTTATTTTATCATGCTTACTATTAATTAAATAAATTGTTTATAATTAATTAATGGCTTATAACTAATTAACTAGTTTAAATTAATTAATTTAATATAATTACGCATGATAATTCGTAAACTGAGACCAGTTTATAATATATGTAGAAAATAATCAAAATGAAGAAAATATAATAGAAAATGAAGAAATTGTTTTGGAAATAATTAAGCAAGTTTATATCGGATAGAATCATGATTAAACTATGGAATTTATTTATTTTTTTGTGGAATTTTACTTGATATTCAACATATGTACAAATTAATTGGACATTTGCTTTGATTAGGTTTATAGATTTAGTTTGCAATTAGCAAAAATTAAGCAGTGTATTAAGACAGTAGCTATTTTAGTCATATTGATTATAAACTGTGTAAGTCATGTGGCGTTTACATGAGATGCGCAAATCGCGAGCCAACGCACACTTGAGCCCGACTTACGCTCCTCCGCGCGCGTAGAGCCTCTGCTCGTCGATAAATCATGCTTGCTTATTTCCTACCTGTTGCTTGTTTCGCTCTAAAAATAGTATGTACTTTACGACTTGTTATTCTTTAAAAAAAACTATTTACTGTTTTCCTAAAGTACTCAAAACAGAATATTATAATTATAAAACGGCATTTATAGTGTAAACTACTTTTAATATGTTTGGTTTTTCGAATTAGCAACTAGACTATTTTAAATGTTTTGCTCAATTCATGTTTTATTTCTTAAGAATATTTTTGCACAGAATAGTGTTTAAATACAACCGAGTTTTGTTATAAAAGAGAAATACTAAAATTTTGCTAATTAAATATTTATCAAGATATATTAGTAATTTTAATTTTTAATTGAACATAGCGCTAAAAACATTTTAACAAATTCATTTTTGCCAACATAAAGTGAACATAAGCGGGGATGAGTAAACCTATCACGTGAGTAAAAATTAGTGTTGTATTGCGCCCACATATATGCATTCAATAATATCTTATTTGATTTTTATTAAATTGCAATGAAATCTTTTTTTTTTTTTTGCTGATCAATTATTTTTTCATCGAATTTAACCGAAAACATTTAAGAACATGCTAAATAGTATGAATTACTTGCTTAAATTTAGTGGAGAATGTATTATTATTTGGCTTTATTCAACACTACTATTCTAGAAAGTTACCTTCAAAAGGTAGCTTGGCCATCGCCGATAATAAGAATATTAAAATAGAATGTTAAATATGATTTAAATTTGTTATTTATGTATGATTTGTAAAAACATAAATACTTGCTTAGTTTTTAATTTAATTGCTTAAATAAAGAATCAGCTTTACAGAAATTATTATTTAACAAACATAACAAACATATTTAATTTTGCTAAAATCATGATAATTATATGCTAATTTAGAATAATTCTTAGTTATTGTTTAGTTAATTTTAAATTATGCATATATAAATGATTCAAAAAAGATATTTATCAATTAGTTCAAATAAATATTTTACATTATATTTTAATTATGTTAGATACTAATTATTTAAATTTTAAATTTAAAATTTAAATTTGTATGTTTTAAATATGATTAATGTAGAATAAAATTATTCTTACCAAAAATATCGAATTTGAACTATATTTCACACAGAAAAAATTTAAATGTTTGTTTTTGTGTATAGCATAAACTTTATAAACATTTCGCATTTAAGGAACACCTGAACGTATGTATGACATAAGAGTGAGATTAAAATATACTGCAAATAAATGTTTGCAAAATTAACAATGAATTTATTTTAATTAAAAAAAATTTACTAAATATGGCTGCGCAACATTTAAAAACAATGCATAATTAATGCGTGATGAAAGCAAGTGGCTAAAACTCGTGCTAAACTCGTGCTTATGCTCTTCATTTTTTCTCTGCAATGAATACTTTTCCATTCAAACCAAAACGCAGTTAAAACTCGTTTTGGGGATTAGTGTCGAAAATGTCTTCAATCGTATCATCACTTCAATGACATTTTTTCAGCCAATAATTGCGAAATAAGCATAAACTCCATTCACATTCCAGTGCCGTATGGTTTCCACAACTTTATACTGTGTAAATAAGCATACCCCTTTATTGTATTATATTCCTTAATTGCGCAATCAATAACCATGCTCAAAAATAATAATTTTGCACGTATATTATGGTACACTGATTAATGTTTATTGAAAAAATGAGTACAAAGTTTAAATTTCAACATGAAACATTATAATAGACAATACAACGTTTTATATTTTATCTAGGACATTGCAATCTAGATACAAAGAATAAGTTATGCAGTATAAATCAAAGACAATCTATGTAATTGGCGCCAAATAAACCTCAAACTTGTTGGGACTGTACGTAATGGCAATGTTTGGGTCGGCATTCAGGCCCGAGTGCTGCCGGAGCGCAATGTTGTACTTATTGGTCAGTTGTAGGAATCGCACCAATACTAAGAAAAAGTTGATTTTCGCCAACTTTTTGCCTAAACAGACGCGTCGGCCGATGCCAAAGGGTATGAATGCTTTCGGTAGACTCGAACAGTACTTTCCATTGACTAGAAACCTGCCTGGGTCAAACCTATCCGGGTTCGACCAATACTTCTCGTCAGTGAGTATTTTGCTATGGAATACAAAAACGGCCGTTCCTTCCGGTATTGTATAGTCGCCTACAAAACACCCGAATAAGACATTAAACTATCATTTAATTGCATTTTAAGCACCGATAGTATGGTTGACGACGGCCTTATGGAAGGCGCCCAACAGCGCGACCCCATTGCTGAACCGGAGTGTCTCCGATATGAATGCCATTACATAATCGCAGCGATCCCTGTCCTCGAGTGTCGGCAACCGGTTCTTGATCTTCGCGCTGATCTCATGCCGTAATCTGCGCTGAATTTTCGGATAGTAGGCCAACAGCAGCAGAAACCAGTTGAACGTCCGGTGCGATGTGTCGACACCGGCCAACAGCAAGTCTAGTGCTGTCATCGCTAGGTTCGCGTCCGTCAGATACGGCGCCGACTCTTTGCCCGCATCTAAGGCGTCGTTTTTGGCACTGATTAGTGAATCGCAAAAACTTCGGATAACCGACGGGTCGTAGACGTCGTAATGCGACCGAAATATGCTCCGAACCAACCCTAACGTCTCGCTCATTAGCTTCTGCTGTTTGCGCACAAGACCTATGAAAAGGTATCGAAAGAGCGCCGACACCTCCAACAGCATCAACCGATTGCCCACTTCTTCCTCGAAGTCTTTGAGAAAATACTTTAATTGTTTGTATTCTTTGTCTTCGATATCATAACTGAGTTTTTGATATAAAAATGTTTTATTACTTTCTATTAAAATTGTTCTAAAAGCATCATGATAATTCCTTAACTAGCTGATACCTTTTGCCGAAGCAATTAGTCGCCAATAGATTTAAGTAGAGATAGTAGGTGTAGTCGAACGGCACGAATGGCTTATTAATGCCTTCTTTTTCAATGATCAGTTTGACCGTCCGTTCGACACAATCGCTTGAAATATAATTTAATTTATCAAACGTCGAGTGCTTTCTAAATAAATGTTGGGTTAAACTAATATTTAGACTTTGACTTAATTTATCAAGGCACAATTCAATTTGTAATTTAATTTGCCATGCTATTTACATATTATTTTTATATAAAATAAATAATCAATACATTATATTCCTTATTTAATTTTATAGTAATTTAATTTGTACAATTTGTATTAAGTAAACAGCAAGTTTATCATTTTTGAGGACTACTTACTGAACAGCCAACTGGGCGACCCGTCGGAGCGCTTCCCACTTCCGGCCATAATCGGCGAAAATAATGTCCGAATATTCTTTGTTAGAAAACTGTTTGCCTTTAAAATCAGACATAAGTTATAAACAAAAATAAATTTAAAATTAATATTAATTTAAGAAATTCATTTCAACACTGTATTGCAACCAAAATATGAGCATGGTCGTCCGGCAAACTCGTTCTTCTCAAATGTCTCTTTAGCCACATCTACGTCGGCGATGATAATGTACGGCCGACTGCCCAACCAGAGTGTAATCACCGGTCCGTACCGTTCGGACAGCCGTTTAAGGGTATGAGTCCAGTGTTGGTCACTTCGGAATGCTATTAAAGTAGAATGCATAAATAATGCAAATAAATAATATTCAATTATCATTAGCAAATTAATTAACATAAGATATTGCCCAAAAGGGGCAGTGGTGTAGGCCCGGGCGGCAAACTTCGTATTTGAAAGTAGAATCTAGCAAGTTTATAAATAGTTATTCCGATAATCACGGAAATAATATTCGTGTAAACTTCCATGCTGAAAAGTTGCATTATTATGACAAATATTGCAAGAGTTATATTCAACAAAGTTTACATTGCAAAGTTTTTAATTTCACACACGTGTCGATTAAGTTATCAAGTTCAAATGACAATTTAACTAAACATGTGTCAATGTTTTGATAGAAAAACATCGATTTAATGAATATTTATTGCGATATAGCCTTCAGTTTCGAAAACTCTGTTTATTATAGAGTTTGCAAATCATAAGAATCGGAATAATTGCTAGTTTTTGATGAATAGTTTGTTTTGAAAATATTTATGTTTCGCTTTTAATCATGGTAAAAAATAAAATTTTATAGATTAATACAATTGCTGAAAATGGCCAAATCAATTCTTGCATGCAAGTTTATTATGAATCCTAAACTTTATTCTTATAACTTTAAAACAAAAATATTCTTACATGTATACCAAAGGCATTAAAAATATTATGCACGAATTTTGTTTTGGTAAAAGGTGAATTAGGTGCACATGTATTCGCACGTGAATTACCAACTTTTAATTAGCTTGATATTAAATGCAAATGCAAATTTGACAACGTGATAAACTAATGCGAGAATGAGCAAGCTCAAGTGTCAAAACTAAAGTGATTAGAGCTCCTGAATCGATTAAAGTCAACAGAAAAACGGCTTATTATTTGCAATCACAACCAACTTTGGCCAACCAATACCCGAAAACATAAACATGCTTAACTCAACATAAATAAGATGCAAGTCATAAGAGATGATAAATAAGTGGAAAAGTTTGTGTCAGTCGTCGGTTGGACTCAAACTTTTCCATCTTTTCTGATGCCGTAAATCATCGCAAATGTGCGACAAAATCGTAAACACAATCATTAGAATCGCGAAAAAGCCTTTAAATAGATTCCGATTTGCGCTTACATTCAATAATTTGTTTTGAAAATCAATTAAAGTATTCGAAAAACAAACTTTAGTGCAAACAATCTTGATTAATTTAAAATCGAAGCAATGAAAACACGTTTTTGACAAATCAAGCATTTATTACATATACAGTATTTAATATATATAAATAGTCATGTAGAAATTTATTTGATTACATCGAAATAATTTTCAATTATAAAACAATAGAAAAACAATACAAAATCGCGTATTAATAATACAAAGTTCTTATATCAAAAATAAAAAATACTGTAAATAATATATTTAGAAAATATCAATCGCTATCACAATCAGAAATGTACACAAAAAAGAAGTTATAAATAGTATTCAAATATAAATATATTCTGTAATTAAAAAAACATAAAAACGTTTTTTCAAACAAAAAATCGGAATCTCTTGAAGAGTAGTTACAAATAATTGTTTTCAAAAACAATTGATCGAAAAAATCGTCGAATAAGTAGTAAATCGAAGAAAGTATCGAAAGAATGGCTTAAAATAGCGAATGCTTTGAATGGAATAAATAGAATATATTTTCGGAAAAAACGCCGAAAATGTTGGTCTCAATCGAGAAGACTAGGGCTTTGATCGCCGGCGCAGTCGACTTGTCGTTTCATCGCCGCGAAGACCGCCGGCGCCGACGAAATGCTTTCGATATCGATATCAATGAGTTTGTACTCTAAGTCGTTCGAACACTTGCGGACGCGCTTCGGCAGCGCCGGCCTCTCGTTGTTGTTATTGGTGCTGCTATTGCTGTGGTTGCGCTCGAGCGTCGACGTGCGCGGCGGCAGTGGTGGCCCCGTATTGCCCGGTCCGGCGCAGGACGTGATAATCGTATTCAAGTGACTGGTAATGGGATGCGAGCGCGGGATAGAGCGCGACCGCTGCACCCGCGCATTGCAGCCGCCGTTCTCGAAGCCGGCGCTTCGCGGCCGCGCAGACATCTGGTCCTGAGGCACGGAATAGATGTTGTCGTCGATGAGGTGGCCGTAGAGGTTCGACGCGTCCAATATTCCCGGCTTTTTCGTGTCGATCGGAATCGGCGGCAACGGCTGCGACAGAATCGACGGCCGGTTATCGATATTCGACTGATGTATGTGCGCCCGCATTATCGTAAAGCGTTCGACGAGGCGCTGGTGCAGCGGGCGTACGGCCTGGGGTGCGAGTCGGCCGTGCAGTGTGAGTCCGCCCTCGAGAATGCGCACCTGATGTGCGATTCCGGACTTGAGGCGCGCAATGAAGTTCGAGTGACTCGGATTGGCGGCGATGAACGCCGGCGTCAGGAATGCGTCCATATATTTGGCGACTCCGCCGTTGACGGCCGCCTCCAGTATGCCCTCAATTGAAAGATAGAAAATGTGTTAAATTTAAACAGTTTATCGACGAATAGCAAGTTTATTGGCATTACTTGCAATCGCATCGAAAGCGGAGCAATCGACTCGTATTTGCCTTCAATCGTGAAATTCGAGATCAGTTTCGATAACTCGGTGTTCATGTTCTCAATGGTTTCGCACGCGTGCTCTACCGGCGCCACCTGAGTCACCGACGTCTGCAGCACTTCAAACATTCGCAGAACGCCCGGCAACTGGTGCTCGATCTGACAGCAGGTGCGCTCAATCCAGAGCGACTTGAACTCGTTGTTCGGGTCGAACGGCGCTCTCTGCACCGGCCGGTCGTAAATGAACTTTCGCACAGCATTCGTGTTGTAGTAGTTGAGCGCCGACTCCGGTATTTGCGCGCCGGCGCCGATCGGGTCGTTCTTCGATATGTGCGGCGGTTCCGGAACCGGCTTTACGGCCACGACTTGAATGTCTGGTTTGAAAGACAATCAAAACATAATTTAATACTTTTTATCTCAAAATTGTTAGCAATTTCGCCATACATTGGGCCAGAGATTCGGTGATACTCTCGTCCGGCGGAACGTTTTTGGTCATGAGCTGCGCCGACGGGAACTCCGATTGGATTCGTTGCGTAAAAGCGCCGATCTTTTCCAACTCGAGGCCACGGAATATGAAGACTCGGTTCTGAAAAATACAATATTTGAGTAAAAGATTCCTT
>JAQIXC010001565.1:0-14118 GCA_034697605.1 Metabelba pulverosa
ACCCGGACCCGGACCTCTAAAGACCTTAGGTCCGGGTCCGGGTCCTAAGACCTGAGGTCTTTTTGCTCAGCTCTAACTTGTAATAATAAAATTATGTTTTAAAATATAATTCTAACAGAAAAAAATGCTGAGTAATAATAAAACTATGTAAACATGCAAAATCTACTTTATTGATTTATATAAAATATATTTATATACAGTATTTTATTAATTTAATTATAAGTATATATAATTATAAAAATTAGCATACAGCGAGAGTGTAATAATAAGACAGCTGTATAATATAATAAATTTGTTTTAACTATATTCTATATTATTTTATATTTTTGATTTATTAATGCAGAATATCAAACAATATTAGTACTTTGTACCTATTAAATTAAACACACATAGAAATACTTTTAAAATTTATTTTATTGATTTAGTTTTTACATTAATACTAATGTATGAAATGTGTTAATAAAAATAATTAAATCCATATTATAAATAAAATTATATTTAAAAACAATTTATCAGTAAAATGTTTTTTATTTTATAAATGTTAACAACAATACAGCACAAATTAAACTCAAAATTCAGCATAATTAATAGATGTGATTATAGACGTTTGCCTTTGATAATTATTTTATCATTTAACTTTGGTTTTAAATATAAAATTTAATATAATCTTTCACTTCATACAATTATATCGTAATAATAACAAGAAATAAACTAACATAATAACAAAATAATAATAAATAACATTTAACTGATAATTAATCTATACTTTAATTTAATTAAACGGCAAAATAATCCTATTTTCCAGAGTTAGTCTGAATAATAATCACTGAATGCGTTAAAATCAAAGCCATTAAAGAGATGAGAGTTTTCGCTTCGATTCGATATAAACCGAAAGCAGAGAATCCAAACTCAGATCGCATTGAATTCAATGCATTCAACACTGAATTCGCGTATATTTGACTCAATTCTGATTTATTCGCAGAATATTCCGATAAATGAGTTTCAAAATTATGCATAAACTCATTGAATGCTTTCGGAATTATACCCATAATCTGTGTAAAAAGTAAAAGTAACACGACACTTTCGACAAACGTAACTACATTGAAGGGATGGGCCTCTTTCGGACCGATGAGCAGAACGCACAGGGATTCGATGCACCGGATGGTGTGCACCGTAAGCGAGAGTAAGATTGACATTGAGATGTAATTATCAAATGTTTTGATAAAACTGTTGATACGGACCACACATTCGCAAACAGTACCCAAATTAGCGAAATGCGAGAAATGTGCGGAAATATACGCAAATTGTTTCGAAACCAAACAACTCTCGTACGCAATGAGTGACAGAATAACGAGATGTGTATTGAATGCTAAGAAATAGCAAATCGGGCACAGAATCGCTCGAAATATATTAAACTCAATTCGATGTAAATGTACAAAATAGTAGTACGAGTTTATACCCATTTCCAGAATGAATGTCATGATAAACATAAGAGCGACGATAGTAATGCCGATTCTTGTCTCCATTCCGGCGCTAATATACGGCAATTCTTGCGCTTTGAGTAAATCGAGAATCCGTTTGCCTCTCATGAGTAGGAATAGCCATATGATGAGCGTTAGAGTCATAAATCCAAAATCCCCGCTAATTATCAAAATATGCAGTAGATTTGATCTTGATAGTCCCATTCCGAGATCATTGATATCAAATATCAGCAAGATACTGTCGTGTAAATAGATTCTTGCAATAAACATAAGAATTATTGCGTTCCATGTTAGCTCAATTAGTTTGACTACAGTTGGCGTCTTATTGCGTAAACTGTAACCGAGATATGTATTGCCGAGTAATTTGTGGTAAATTATTAGTGAATTTAGACCCGAATTAGACATTTTGTTTTTATGAGACAAATTATATCTAGTTTAATTTTAGATTGCTTATGTCAAGTACAGTAGTTTTATTAATCTTTAATAAAGACTCTATACTCTTATGTTTAAATTAGTTTAAGGTTAAATAAGTTAGAAATTCATATTTTATTTGCAAAGTAAAAGTTAGGTAAATAAATATAAACAAACGCAAATGCATTATATTTAATTAAATATTTTACATAAAAAAATTACATATTAACAAAATTTGAATTGATTTTATAAAATAAACAATAATTTTGCTTAAATGTAAACTATATGCATAAACATTACTTTTAAACTGTTTTAATTAAAGTAGTTTTTATAGTTTTAAATTAATATACAGAACTATGTTTTGTTACAGGGTAATCATGAAATGCTAATTATCTTAGAGAAAATAAAGTATAGATTAGAAGTCTTAATATAGATTTCCTAAATAAATGCATGCTTAAATTTTATTTGAAAATTGACGAACTCAACTGCATACAGTATTTTAATTTTATTAAATAGTATGCATTTTTATTAAATAATTCTTAGAAAATAAAAAAAAATTATGCAATCATTCTATTCAAGCGGTTAAGTATGCGAATTTGTGAAGATAATTTCCATCAATAATGTGTAAAAATTATATAAAATTATAACTTTAAACAAATCACAAATTAAATAATAAAACGAAGAGTTTGGAAGTCGTGATAAAACACAACCGCTTTCCGGATCAGCTCATCGAACACTCGCCGCTAATCTCATTCATATCATTGGTGTCTAATATCGGCTTATGGCTCGGTTTGACTTTCAGACAGTTACTCGAGTAATTAATTTATGGTTAAATATAAATAAGCTTTTTTTTACTATTTTATTAACCAACATTTATTAGATAATCATTTATTTCGTTAATTTCGTAGAATTGAATATGCTAATAAATAATTACTATAAAACACAATACTTGCAGTGTCAAACTAAATTATAATAGGTTAAAATAATTTATTCTTATATAATAACGTAAGAAATATTTTAACTTGTTATACTAATATAGAAAACTGTTCTTTTATATTCTGTTTGTAACAAGATTGATTTTTTACTTTATTTGCAACCAAATACAGTATAAGTTGATGCTAATTAAAGTAGAATAATAACATTTAAATTACTTGTTAATGTTAGCACGCAGGTTTAAGTTATGCTTACCCATGTAAACACACTAGAAATCAATTAAAATCTATTAAAATCTATTTATTCAAACAAAAATAACATGTAGTGATTTTAACAACATTTGTAAATAAACAATTTATACTTGTATTTTATAAATATTATTGCAATCAAGTTTTATTTTTAAACTGAACGTCTTAATGCCAGAGGACTTGAAATATAACGTATAATTATAATTTATTTTATAAATTTCAAAATATTATTACTAAATTATAAACAATTTACCTAATTATATTTTTAACACGCTTTTCATATTGATTAAACGTATGTAGCAGTATAATTTTATGAGTGATTTTATGCAATATACAGTAGAGTAAACTGTATTAAATGTTATTAATAATATCGATCTTATTTTTATGAGTCATAACTTTTATTATTATTATTATTAAGTATTTACGTAATCGAAAAATATTGCTATACAAGAGTTGAAGTATTTTTACTGCATTAATCGTTAGACTACAATGCTCAATTGCCATAAATATCTAGATTGTTAGAGTTGTTGACGTGCTAATAGTAAAAATCATTATTTAGTTCATATTTAATCTAGATTCATCAAATAATTATTTTGCGTTACATTAGTTTTCAGTTATAACTGCAATAAAGTAGTAAAAGTACTTGTTATTACTCGATAGCTTATCTACTGTCGCCTTGGTGTTATATAATAGGATTTTACCATTTTACTATTTCACTTTATTAATAGATTCCTGTTAGAAATAGCATATTGATATAATAATAAGCAGCTACAAACTGCTTAAATCCTTAACATTTATACAGTTTGAAATTATCATTCAATATTAAAAATAAAAGTTTAAAAAATTAATAATAAGTTCTTATAAATATAATATAAACTATTTATCAACAATAAATAAATTTGATTATGCTTAACGAAACGAACGGTACGGACTCTGTGCCGAGTGCGCCGAGTGCACCCATACTGCCCGGCTTATATCCCTCCATAAGCGCCGACCGCGATGTTCCGGTGCGAAAGCCGGCGACCCGAGCGAAACGGCCGGACACGGCGCGACTGGTCGGCCTCAGCGAACCCGAGCTCGAAGAGTATACGTGCGGTATATGCTGTGAGCTGTTCGTCAACCCATTCGTCACCCAATGCTGTCGCCAGACGTACTGCGAGGACTGCATCCACGACTGGCTCACGCGCGACAACACGTGTCCGAACGACCGCAAGCCGTTGACGTACGCCGACATCGGGCCGGCGCCGCGCGTTGTCTACAATTTGCTCAATAACTTGAAAGTCAAATGCGATTTCGAGCCGAACGGCTGCGCCGGTGTCCTCACGCTCGGCGATCTGGCCAAACACGTCGAGCTGTGCGAGTTCAACCCGAAAGCCGTGTGCAAAAAGTGTGGCCAGCAAGGTCGCGGCCATGACTGCGTCGCGAATCTGGCTGACCAAGTTGCTATTTTGAAAATTGAGAATGTTAGTTTCGTCGATGAGTTCGAGCGCCTGAAGCGTCAGAACAGCGAATTGCAGCGGTTTATCGATGAACAGTTAGGCGATGGGTTGGCACCGCCCGAGAGTCCCATTCAACAGGTTAGTTTTTATTGCTGAACGACAACAAATCCTGCAGTTACAGTTTTTATTAGTTTTATTAAACATTGTTTAGAATACAATAATAGTACAATTATTAATATATGATTTTAACTAGTTTAATCTTATAATAATTTTGAAAGTTGGGAGAGAGAGAGAGAGAGAGAGAGAGAGAGAGAGAGAGAGAGAGAGAGAGAGAGAGATAGAGAGAGAGAGAGAGAGAGAGAGAGAGAGAGAGAGAGAGAGAGAGAGAGATGTTTGTGCCATGGATAAAATAATTTAATAAGAGTATTTAATTTTATTATTTTTTCACAAATTTCTAGCATGCTAATTATGTGTATTAATCTATGTAGAATAAACAACCGTTATTAGCAAACGCTCGCAATTACATCCATAACTCGAATCCAAATGAGATACTTCGGAAAAGTGTGTGCATTGGCGGCGAAATACCGAAACAGTTATGTATAGAGCAAACGGTGTTTGCAATACTCAATAACGACAGCTATAAGTCGATCGCCAGTCACGTGCATCAGGTGCTCGTCGGCTATAACGCCAACAAACGCTGGAATATCATTGTCTTCGAGAGGAGTGGCGCCGAGTCTATCGTCTTCGGCGAAGACTATCTGCGACTCTTGTTCGCCGATCTTATTGTCGATATTATTTGTTCCGGAAATTTATAAACATTATACAATTCTTTTTTTTTTTTTTGCTAAATATACTAACAAGTAGTAAACTTCTATTTTTATTATATTTAGCTAGAAATAAATTGTATTTGTTACATAATTAATTTATATTTTTTACATTATATTTGCTATTTATGTAAATAATTTTGGTATGTTACTTAAAATTCTCCAAAGATGTTAACTTATTTATTGTATTAGAATTATTTTTAATTAAATAAAAACTGTACAATGCCATTTTATATAAATGACAGTTGAATTAAATTAATTATGTACATAAACTGAGGTTTAGAAATAAACAGGCATAAAAAATTTCAATAATGTGTTTAATTATTTAACAATACACTGATTTGTTTTTAGCGATAGCAGAGAGAAGAGTAGTTTTACATACAGTAGTAAACAGTGTTTAGAACTTTAGTTGACTGAAATGGATGCGTGTAATGCGAGAGATTTATTTAAGCATCTCAAAATAGCAATCGGTCGCGTTCGGTGCTAAATATGATTTTGCGCGAATGTCAGCCTAAAAATAATAACTGGGTTAAATGTGCGCATCGCTTAATGTCAACTGTGGGTAAACAAAGTGCGTAAAATATAAAGTGTAAGGAATAGAGCGATAAATTTTAGCTCAAGTATTATTCTTTATTAAATTATATTGTTTTCTAACAAGAGTAATTTAAACTTAATTTGTTATTTTATTAATTAAAAATTTATTAAGCTACAAAATACTTACCTAAATTATCAATTTATTGTTATAAATAAGTTTTATACAGTAAGTGCTATTAATACGTATAAAAATCTATTTTGTGCGTTATTTGAGCTTGACATTGAGATGTAATCAATCTACATTTTAGCATTTTAGTTGTTGTTGATATATTGTAAAGTTTACAGTGTAAACTACATGTAGAAGTTTGCTATTAAATGCATATAAATCGAAAACATGTCAAACTGCGTGAATGATTTGAATAGCAATTCGTTGAAAAAGTGCAAAACGTGTGGATTCGGCAAATTCAGTGACAGTGAACACAGTTCTGACGACTGCATCGCAAACCTGATTATCCGAAACCAAAGTCTGCTGAAGGAAGTCGACAGACTTCGCAAAGACAACGCGGCCCTGACTGCCGCTCACGCACTGTGCCTAAAGTCGACTCCAAATGTGCCTGCTATTTCGGTAAAACCTTTCATCAGGAATTAAACTTTTCAATATTTAAGCTTGCTAAGAGTTATATTTTTTGTATCTTAGCAAAGTTACAAATCAATTATTTTATTATCCGACTAATATTTTAAATCAAACTAAATAATTTTCACTTTTGCATTTAACTTTGTTTAAATTATATTGTTTATAGCAAATATTTATTCTCTAACATTAAAGTACTGTTGTATTAATTAATATTTGAAAATTATTTAGTTTGATTTAAAATATTAGTCAGATAATAAAATAATTAACTTGTAACTTTGCTCAGATACAAAAAAAAAAAACTTTTAGCAAGCTTAAATATTGAAAACGGCCGAAAAGTTTAATTCCTCCCTATCATACAGTATATTCGTTGATTATCTCGCTTGATTTTGTTTTGATCATGATTATATTTGAATAGAAGTGCGCTGTTTGCGGGTTGGAGTGTGATGTGGAAACTGAGCACAAATGCTACGAAAATCTAGTCAATGAGATGAAGCGGTTGAGCGACGAGAACAGCGCGAAATGCGACGAGCTTGCTCAATTAAAGCAGCAACTCGACGAGGAGGAGACAATTTACCAACAGGTGCTAAGAACAAACCAGTTTCAAGCTTGTCTTATTCGCTTAATTCTAAAATTACGCATGGCAACAAGAAACAATTACCTTTGCATTGATTTTTATTATCAAAATCTAAATTACTGTTAACTTTAGTCATAGTTATCTGAATTAGCATGTGTAAATTTTGAAATTAGACACAAATTTAAAACTAAACAACATCGTAATTATTGCAATGATAATTTCTTTAAAATATGATTGTTATTCAGGACATGTCGGCAGTGATCGAAAGCGCGCGCCAACACATCGACGACTACGTGGTTGAGCGCAAAGCGGACCGAATCCGCGGCTATCGGTTCGACGAATGCGTCGCGAAATGTCGCGCAGCGGTCGCCGAATGCGACTCGTATTACGACATCTGCCATAAACTGTTCTACGACTTGGATGTGGTGTCCGAATTCGGGAACGCGAACGCCTGGCACGCGATCGCGTTCGCCGTCGGCGCCGGCGAGACGCGCGTCAACGCCGAAGAGTTCTTTCGCATTCGCTTCGATCGGCTCATCGTTGAGTTCGTGCGATAGCATGCAATTTAGCATGACACTTTCGAAACAGGTGCATGACACACGCGTTTTTAGTTTGTTCGAAGATATTTAATAGATAGAACTAGATAGATTAGTAAAATTAATAAGTTAAATTAGCAATGAATGTATTTTTTTTTATATAAATAGAAACATAAATAATTATTTGCAATTATAGTTAAATTTTATCTCGAATACAATATTCTCACTTTTGTAGACAGGATAAAATTTGAATATTAAAAATATTATTTATTGTTTCATACTGTATAACGTGGTACATATTTCACTATATAAGCATTACATATAGTTATAATTTACATAGGAACTAAAAGTACTGTATAATTCACCATAGAAGAATATTTGGATATTTATAAATTAACCGTGCCAATTATATTTATTAGACTACTATTCATAACTTTGTCATTTAAACTTTATTTTTATCGATTATAGTTGTAAGTAATTAATTTTTGAAATTTTGACTCTAATGTTAAGGTATAGGGAGTTTTGAATTTTTAATAATTTCCGGCATTTCTATCAATAGTTTTTAGAATTGGCAAAAATTTACTATACTATTAGATATTCTCCGTAAAACAGTTCGACACCGATAGCGAAAATTGAGCAAGTTATTTTATCAAGATCAAGAACACATTTTTGAATTATAATATTTTTGCATTAAATTTAATTGTTTAATAATTACTTAATTTTTTATAATCAATTCAAATTGTATTATTATTTTAGTTACAGTTTTGACAAGTTAAAAATCTGATTTATATTGCAAAGTCTTATTTTTAAATTCAAGAACAGAATAAATAAATAATATAATATTTCTTTAATATTTTTAATGATGGTATAATTTATAGTAATATGTTACAAGCAATTAATTATAAAGTAAAATAAAAAATTATGTTATGAAAGTAAATGTTGATACATGTTTAAATTTAAATAATTACTTAAATGATGTATAAATATTATATTTATTTATTAATAAAAATTGTAAATAATTTGCGATATACTGCACAGATTATTTAAGAATTTGTTTGTAACCATTGTTATATACTAAATCTAAATAAGCTTAATTTTTAAAAGTTAATTGTATAATTTTTAAAAATGGTTAACAATTACAAATATGAGCATTTTTATTTTTGAATGTGTCGTGATCTTAGTGTTGAGTTCAACACTGTTAATCTAATAACTGCTCATGCTACTCGGATAACCATTGGAAATAACCTGACCCACCCATTATAGTGATTGAAAATATCATTATTATTTTAGTTACAGTTTCTAACTATCAATAATATCTGCGCTAAAATTTAAACAAAAGAGTCAAACATAATTTTTTGTATTATTTATTTCTTATAATTTCAACTGTTTTAATTTAAATATTGATATAAAATTAATATTATTTATGCTTGCTTAATAGAGATATTTTAAATAAAATACATAGAGATTATACCAATACTTGAATACAAATAAATAAGTAGCTAATTATATATAAACTAGACGGAAATAGTTGTTAGCATAAAATAATATGTGCAATTTTATTTTTTTAAAGAAATAGTTTAGGATTAAAGATAGTTATGTATTATATACATAATTAAAGGCATATAATGTTGATATCCGCTAACAAGTAAGACATTTGCCGTTTGAGTGCTTATATGCGTTTCAAATACAATATTAATTGTATTACAGTTTCTAAACTTTATTTTTAAACATATAAATTATTGTACTATAACTATAAATTCTGTCTTTGCAAAAATAAATATATTAATTCATTTAATTGAGGTTAAAAAATTAACTAGTTACTTTAATTCAATTTAATGTTATTTAATTATCACATAATTTTTTTTAAAGAATATTTTATCCTAATTTACACTAAATATCTTATAACTTTAAACTTTTATTTTATTTTAAACAGATTGTAAAAATAGGAAAGTAATAATAAACAGGCAAGTCCTATTTTTCTCAATTAAAATTTTATTATATTGTTTTAAAATATTATTTGTAACATTAATCATCTATATGTTAACATTGAAAATTATTTAATAATTAATAATCATATAAAACATTAAGTTTTGCTTTAATATACAATAATTGAGATTTTAAAAAATTATTTAACATATTTATAATTTTTAGCAATATAATTTTTACAATATAACACATTATTTTATTTCAATAATTTTCAAGAATAAACAAACAAGTAATGATATAATCTAAAAACATAAGATTGAGAATATTTAGAAAATGGGTTAATTACACAGTATATTCCAACACAAACCTCATAGCAGCGAAAGTAGTTGACAGTAAATAACTTCCAAACAGTGAAACCAATTTTCTTTTCGCTCGCTTTCTCGATCATAGTTTGCAACTAAACAACAAGCACAAATATACGTGAAAAAAGAAACTCTACCAAGTCTCTATTTTTAAAAGACTAGCACTCTGCGTACCTTTAATTTCTGCATGACACTAATTTTATTGTACGGTCGGATCTCTTTCTTCACTTTCATAGTCGAGCAGAAAATCATTAATTGATTGAATATTTTGTACGACTTGTTGGCCGACGCGTTGACCGACGAGGCGGTGAATATGACGAACAGGAATATTATTAGCAAGAATATCGCGAAATAGAAATAGATGAGCTTAATGATCAAGGGCATTTCGCGAAACATTGCGGTCGAGAGCAAAAACACGATAATTAAGCCGAAATTGAGCCAAAAATTCAGCAAAAACTTGGAGAAAACAGTTGCGTTATAATCGAGAATCTCGTCGTAAATGAGATTCAAATTCTGGAACATATGACTGAGATTTAACTTCAATATCTGACCCGAAATATACTGCATAACATTGTTGTTTAGCCTATCAAGCTTAAATTTCAGATATTTGCAGGTGAGAAAAAAGTAGATTACTTGAAAGACGATTATATTATAGCCGTAATAAATCGAGAGACAGAGAAAGAGCGTGTTGTAAATCGCGTAAAATAGCAACTGTTTCGCCGAATAGCTGAGTGCAAACGAGCCGCCGATGAGTACGACATATATGCCGGGCGAAAGTTTCTCCAAGATGATTCGCGCAAATTTGAACAGTGTACGCGCCTTCTTCGCAAACTTATAGATCTCGACCTCGTCCTCAAGACCGACGGTCACCGGCGGTCGCAGTCCGGCCAACACCTCAAACACGGATAAAAACGACGGTTTTATGCCTTTCGCGTGATTCGAGCGGTAGATGCATAGCGAGGTGAAGCAGAACACCAAGTAGCCGAAATGCGCCATGTTCAAGCCGATTCGCATGCCGAAAAAGTTGGCGAAATTGCCAAGCACCATTAGCAGTAGGACGTCGGTGTCGCGAAGGGACAGAATGAGTATCACTTTTATTAGCGTGATAAATATAACCCAGAATACGACATTCGGTCGGTGCAGACTGTTTCGGCTCTCGTTCGCCGCCGCGTTGTTCGCCCGACATAACCCGATTCGGTACAAGTGGTTGTCCGCCAACGGCACGACCAGCTCCGGCGCCAACACTTTGTTTGTGTCGATGTATATCGTTTTCTTGTTTTCTTGTTTCCTTCGAACCATGTTTATAATTTTGTGCCAAGTAGTATTTTGATGAAAACAAGTATTGCCGTATAATATTATCAAGTATTTATCTAATAATTTCAAATATCTATGCAAATAATTTCAAGTTTAAATATTATTATGTCAAGGGTAATTGTTATGTTATAACTTTGTAGAATATATAGAATTTGCAGTTTAGTTTGTTTACTAAACACAACAAGATCTCAACAAATACTGCTTTATACTATTTTATGTAAATTATTTCATTGATAATATTGTTTTCGAAATAACATCACATTAGCAAAATAGAACTATGACTTTTAGATTTTAAAAACTTAATTCATGAATATTTTATTAATTTATTTAAGTTAGACAGGAGCAGTTTTAAAAGATAATAAAAATTCTTATTTCTGTTTCTTAGTATGTATTGCTTAAAACAATGTAACGTAACAATATTGATTATGGTGATCTTGAAATTCCTAGCATGTTAGTGGACTGTTAATTAGATTAATAAATTATTTATAAAATTAGATAAACAATTTATCAAAACTTTATTCTAATTAATGTCAGCAAGTTTTATTAAAATATTTAGTGCAATATACAATATATAATAATGAAATGACTTAATGTTTACTATGAAAATAAATATTAATGCATGTTATTAGTGCGATATATTAATTAATTACATAGATATACTGTATGCTGTTTATATACTGATATAATAGTAAGATAAATAATTTTTAACGGAATTTTTAGCTGTTATTTATTAAAGTCAACATATTAAAAACACAAATATTAATCTTATTAAATTTATAGTTTTTGTGTCAAATGAAAATTTTTATATTTGTTTTTTACAACTTTAGCATTTAATACAACTGAAATCTGTTTTATTATTTACAAAGACAACTTATGCTAGATTCCTAACTTTTAATATAATATTAATAAAATTATTTATTTTGTTATTTTACTAAATATTTTAAATTCAATTTTTAAAAATAATTTTAGTATAATTAATATAATTTAATTTATTTAATATTCTGTAATTTTATTTTTTTAAAATAAATATATGTTATATTTTTAAAAAATTATAAAGATAAATTCATTAATTATTAATAAACTAATAAATTACATTAAAAAATAAATGGAAAGTTTTTTTATATAATAAATAAAATATTATTTTTAAACATACTATTTATGCGGTAATTTAAACACAACTTCCTAAATATATACAGTATAATTTTTAAAAACATACATATAACATGTTATATATAATATTGTTTTTGTTAACAATAACAAGGACTAGTTGTTTTAAGAACTAGTTTGTACAAAAATAAAAATTATACAAATGTTTAATTAGTTTAAATAAAATAGCTAAATATAGGTACAATAAAAAATGATATAACCTAAGTTTAAACTTTGTTAAAAAATTGAGATAAATAAAAAATAATAAAATGACCTAGTAATGTATGAAAATAATTGTAGTTGTTGCGGAATTATTTTTAATCTTTTTAAAACAGTTAATGTTTACAGATATAATTAAATGTCGTATTTTTTAAAAAGTTTGTAAATTAAAATAAAAAGAAAATAATTTAACAGGAAATAATAAAATTTTAAATATATTTACATATAAATACATTGTAAATACATTATACTGTAAAATTATTTATCTATAAAATTTTAATGCAAGAATGTACATAATTATTGCGTAATCACAAGATATAGTATAAAATAATCTCATATTGATTTATTTGCTTTAAAAGTAAATACAATACAAATTTTACATAATTAATAAAATAAAAGCATAATAAAAACTAACTTTATTTGTTATAAAATATTTATTCTGTGCTAAACACACTCAATATATTATTATTAAAAATAATATTTTATTTCAATTATTGTAGGATTTATTATTGATTTTCTAACTTGTTACAATATTGAATTTGTTAAAATATAACTCATATTATACTTCAATAGTAAAATTTAACTAAATTAAAAAAAGAACTATATCAAGTTTTAAAACAAAATTCGTGTATACAAAATAAACTATTGGGAATCATGCTTATCAATCAAGTTTATCAAAATAAAAATTTATTTAATTCCATATTTTATTTGATGTGTTTTTTACTTTGTTTTTATCAAATCACGAAAATATGTGAAATCTATTTTACATACAAAACGACAACATTTATATCGAATGAAAATATTGAGAAAATCTCGTTTCCGGCGATTACACTCTGCTTCGAGAAGAGCGAGGCATTGAAAAGCCAATATTTGTCGCAATTTATTAACGCGTACAATCAAAGTGGCGATTATCATGTGGAAATTCTGAAATTTATAAACAATTATACGATAGGCAAACAGTTTGAAATGTTATACAATTTTAGCGAAACGTTCTTCTTCTGCAGTGCTATACAGCCGACTGCATTCAAAGTAACAAGCACAAATAATAGCTTTCGCGATACGTTTACAGATTGTCAAACAATGTCCCCAATAATTGAAGCTATAGATTACACAAGGTAAAATATTTTTATATATAATTTATATTTTATTGTTTAATTTATTTTACTAAGTAGTTTAGCATACAATATTCAGGCCACATGCTATTTTTCAATTGTGTTTATCCGTCATGTAAAATATAATGTTATAACTCTTTTGTGCAGTAAGTTTAACTAGTAGTTTACACCGTATATTTTATAGCTATGTTATTTAATAATTATATTTACAATAAATTTAGTATACGCATAATTAGATATTATATTATTCGCTTACTTTTAATCTATTAACTCATTTCTTAATCTATAATTCTATTAAAAATATTAATTATTAATAGTAAAATTTTTATTTTATATAAATAGTTTAATGTAAAAATTCTTATTTATAGTTACAAAGTAAGTAAATGCTGTGTACGTATATTAGTCTCAAACTTGCTAGTGTAAAA
>JAQIXC010001566.1:0-14118 GCA_034697605.1 Metabelba pulverosa
ATTGATACTTACACTCGCCGCTATTTTGGCATGCAATGCACTGCTGGTCAACGCAACATTGGGCCATGTTGCTTTCCGCGGTAAGATGTGCAGCAAGGAGAACCAAGCCAAAATGGATGACAAACTAGCAAGCAATATTATCAACGATTGTAAAGTTCCCAAACAATACGTATGTTTATTTAAGCATTTGCTATTGAAAATAATTATATGTTTTAAAATTAATAAAAGTTGATTTTAATATATATTAGATTGATATAAATATACTAATTATATATTTTTAGCTTGATTTAATCGAGAAATGTGCTGGTAACAAAATCAACTCGCCCGCTGAGTACTATAAGACCTGGTGCACTAAAAAGCCGTCGAAATGCGTACTTGATGCCGCGGTCACCGCACAAATACCGAAAGATAAATTGCTCAAGCGCCTTGTACGTTATTTATTATTAATCAATTTTAAGCACGCATTAATTTAATATTAAAAATTTATCTATTTCTAGGAATGCATTGGTATGGAATTTAAGCATGCGCATTAATTTTTTACGAATATATTTGGTAGAAAACAAATATATTTGAGAAACTGGCATTATCATCATACAAATTAATTGCAATTAATTATTATATGTTATTCGCATATTATGCCTTTTTAACACATTAAACTCTTATATCGTTATAATGTACGTTTTAATGTTTAATGTTAATGTTTTGCAAACTTATATACTCAAATAAAAAATATTATTCTTATCATTGGAAAAATAATTAAAAGTTTTGATTTTCAAACTGAATTTATCATTTTTTAAACCGCCCGTATTTTAGCGTATAAGCAATAATAGTAAACATAAAAACTACCTTGGTTATTTCAATTTAAATAATCGTTAAACAGGTGGCTCATTGTGTCGCCAAACGAGTTCGCCATCGGCGTTGGTCTCGCGTTCGGTTCGCAAGCATTGCAAAACTTTCAAGCGTTATTTTAATGCAATTTGTTTTTAACAATATTTATTTTATTCTCAATGTGTCACGATAACTTTGGAATTGTAAAAAAACTGTAACATTGTTTTAATGTAATGTAGAAGATAATAAGTTTATTTTCATTGTATTAATTGGCATTCTAAATGCTACCCATTCAACAAATTTAAAATATTTTGTTTAAAATAAGCACATGACAAAACATATCAATATAAGACTAATTTTGTTTGCTACAAATTTTAAAACTTATTTATACATACTATATTAAATTTTATGCTAAAATAATAAATAAAAAACGTTTAAAATAAAAAAATTCTTATAAATATTTATAGATGCAATTTTAATTTATAATGGAAATATAAGTGAAACGATCGTAGATTTCATCTTAATAAATATATTTAAAAAACTTATATTAAACTAAAATATTATAAAATGTTACAGTTTACAAACAACAGTTAGCCTATTATTGTCAAAAAGCGCATGGCTATTTGCGCGCATTTCGGGGTGGTAGTATAGATTAATGCCATGCTAAATTCGGTGCATTAACAACTTAAATCTTATAATAGTTTATTATCATGCTAATAAATACAAAATGTGAATAGCGGATATAATAGCCGGTGTTTAGAATATTTTCACAAAATATTTATATTTAAGTAAGAATTAATATTACTTTTTGATTGATTTCAATATATTAGTATTTTGATAATATAATATGATTAATTTTATTCCAAAACATTATTTTTTTATATTTATCAAATATGATTAGACATTTATTAAAATATAATTTAAATTAGTTTTAGATATTTTCCACACACGCTTTAAATGTACAGTATGTTTATTACCTATGTAACCTATAGTTGCAAATTTAAAATATATAATAAATAAAATGTGTTTAAATTATTGTATTTAAAACTTAATTTATTTTATTTTTTATATTCATTTTAATATTTGTTTAATTTAAAATTGTATACTGTATAATGGCATTCGCGCGTACGGTTCAATCAGAGAACATTATCACACTTTTGTGCGTCGCGTAAGCCGAGCCAACGCCGACCAGTGGCCGATATTCGGCCGATTAGCGATCAGACGCGTCAACCACATCGTGATTATCGCCGCCGATCACGAAAGAGGAGTCGGAAACTGCGATACCGGCGCCGCATCCGCAAGAAGCGCCGACACGACTTCGACAACATTACCTGCTCTCGGACTTTGACTACTACTCGACTTAAGCGATCCAAAGCTTAGCCGAAAGAGTGGACAACTGTTCGCTTAAATTTATTCAATTCATGTTTTCTTTTCACAATTATTTTGTGTATTTTGCAAATATTTTGTGTATATTTTCCTAATTTGTGCTGTTTTTCTTATTTTTTTATTTTTCGTCTTATGTCTGACATTCTCACTTTTGCAAATTGTTTCATGCCAGACATTAGCCTTGCCGCGGTGTGATTAACGCCCGCGAGTAAAGGCTAAAACCTATTCAAATTAGTCATAACTAATCATGTTCACCTCAACTCATACTTACCCAGTCACCTATTCCCTTCTCACGCATTACTAACCACTCATATTCTAATTTCTAGTTTAATACTAACATGTTAACTGCTAGAACCTATAAGAGAACGTTTGGAGTTACTAGCAGTTAGTCTGGAGTTAGTCGTCGACGACAGCAGTCGACGAGCATAAGCCCTCAGTACAGGAAGCGCTCAAACAGAGAGCACTAGTAACCGGAACCGGACGTTCCGAGTCAGCCCAGACTACGTTTCACCATTTCTATTGTTTTCTTTATTCGTTTCTATAATTTAATAAAATTCTGATTTCCAACAATCTACTTGTTTAATTAATTGTCGTCGATAGTGACCGAACACCTAAGCATACGGTCATTATCGCCTATAACAGTTTTATAGTAAATTTCTTATTAATATTTAATAAAATATAATTTTAAAAAATTAATATGATACAAAAGTTTAAACATTTATTTAATATTGTTTTTCTCTAAATTTTATCTTAATTATTACATTGTTATAAATTATATTAAAATTTATAAGTTTTGTTTTTAGAATAATTTAATAAAAATATAAATTATAAATACATTAGAAATCTAAATGTGCGTAATAAATTACACTATATTTATTTTACATTATAATAATCAAAACTGTAGAAACTGTATTTCCAAATATGAACAAATATAGCATTATAAAACTTAAGATACTAGTCAAAGTTTTATGTTTTAAAAATAGTTATAAAGAGATTACACCATTATTACAAAACTATTTTACAATGTAATAATTTAACGTTTGTAATAAATATTACATAATATGTTGCAATAAAAATAATAATAAAAAAATAATTTAACCTTTGCGAACGACAGGTTGCAAACGTCAAAACTTCAAAAGAATCATTATAAAAAAAAACATTTTTGCTAGCTTGTTTTCAAACTAATCATGTAAACGTCAAACATATTGTATATCAAAAATAATTTAATTAATACAACTATATTATTCAAGCTAGCCTTATTATTTTAGGCTATTTTACAAACATATATAAACTGGTCGCATTAACAATTTTTAACATTGCTTAAAACTATATCGATCAGTTTAAATTAACAAGAATTTATAATCACATTTGTAAACACGACATATATTTAAAATAAACTATACATTGATACTTACACTCGCCGCTATATTGGCATGTAATGCACTACTAGTCAACGCATTTGGCCATGTTGCTTTCCGCGGTAAGATGTGCAGCAAGGAGAACCAAGCCAAAATGGATGACAAACTAGCAAGCAAAATTATCAGCGACTGTAAAGTTCCCAAACAATATGTATGTTTATTTAAACATTTGTAATGACGATAATTACTATCTTAAAATTAATTAATGATTTATTTAAATATCTACATTGTTATATTTGTAGCTTGATTTAATCGAAAAATGTGCTGGTAACAAGATCAACTCGCCCGCTGAGTACTATAAGACCTGGTGCACCAAAAAGCCGACGAAATGCGTAATTGATGCCGCGTTTACCGCGCAAATACCGAAAGATAAATTGCTCATACGCCTTGTACGTTATTTATTATTAATGTATTATAAACATGCATTTATTTAACGTTCAAAAATTATATATTTCTAGGAATGCATTGGCATAGAATTTAAGCACGCATAAATCTTTTACACATACTGTATATTTGGAGAAACGTACAAATTAATTTGTGAAACTGACATTATTATCATACAAAATAATTGCAATTAATTGTTATATGTTATTCGCTTATTATGTATTTAATCACATTAAATCCTTATATCGTTATAATGTATGTTTTAATGCTTAATGTTAATGTTTTGCAAACTTATAAACTCAAATAAAAAATATTATTATCATTGCAAAAATAATAAAAACTTATTTATTTTTAAAATTAATTTATCATTTTAGCGTAAAAGCTATAATAATAAACCTAAAAGCTACCATGGTGATTTCGAGTTATAGGTATTGTTGTTAAACAGTTGGCTTATTGTGTCGCCGAACGAATTCGCCGTCGGCGTAGGTCTCGCGTTCGTTTCGCAAGCACTGCGACACTTCCAAGAGTTATTTTAATGCAAGTAATTTGTTTGTAACAATATGTATTTTATTCGCAATGTGTCACTGTAACTTTACAATTGTAAAAACTGTAACATTATTTCAAAGTAATGTATAATATAATAATTTTATTTTTATTGTATTAATCGGTATTCTAGATGCGCCCAATTCAACATATTTACAATATTTTGTTTAAAATAAGCACATTATAGCACATGAAAATATAAACTAATTTTGTTTGCCACAAATTCAAAAACTTATTTATACATACTGTATTGTATTTTATGCTAAAATAAACGTTCAAAATAAAAAAAAATTGCTATAAATATTCATAGATGCAATTCAAATTTATAATGGAAGTATAAGTCAAACGCTCTTAAATTTCATCTTAATAGATTTTAAAAACTTATACTAAATTAAAATATTATAAAATTATACTGTTTACGGATTACATAATTTATTTATTTAATTGTTACGACGAGTAGATAAAATTTTTTATTAATTATTACTCATATACAGCAACCAATTGCAAAATCATAGCAAACATTCACTCATATCAAAACATTATGGTATTTAAAAATCGCTATAAATTAAAATAAATATGATTATACGCCCATACAACACTGCTAAGCTACTGTTTCCATCAGTATTTCTACAATAAAAGTCGTATTGCGTGTTGTTTTCGCATCAAATAATAGGATGACAAAAAGTGCTATCATTTCTCGCACGAAGGATTGTCATACAAATACCTAGTTACAAACCACTCACCATAGCGGTGAAATTAGAGGTCACCATTCAAATTTAATCTAACAATTGAGATAAACGGATTGCAAAATGCAAAACATAAAATAAATATGTAATAATTTATTTTATGTTATTACTAACTTGTCATAAGTTTAAATATGCAAGCGTCACAAATATGTCATATATAAATAAATTAATACAACTATGTTTGATTCAAATATTATTTTTTTATTCTAGCCTATTTCAAATAGTATTTAAGCAGGTATTATTAACAATTGCCAACATTTGATAAATTTGGCTATAACGATTGGTTATAATCAACAACTAAGAAAATCAGGGTTTATAAATATTTGTGCTAGTTACTTATCATAAGTTAAAAATTTCATAAACACCATATATTTAATTTATGATAAGCTAATATAATATGTAAAACATTTATAACTCAGTTATAAAAACTAAAAATTATCTAGCACAAATATTTCTAAAGCCCGATTTGCTTAGTTGTCGAATATAATTTAATCATTGTGAAAAATAACATTTAACTCATATTTACATTTATAAAATCAACAAACAATTAAAATATATTGGTTACATAATACATAATTATTTAATAAAAACGTGTTTTATGTCATATTTAATATGTTAATTTATATTTATTTTACATCAAAAATATGTTAATTTTGATAAAATTAATACAACAATATTAAACATGAAGGTTATCCTATTATTCTAGGCTATAATGCGAAGGTATTTAAACAGATAAATTGGCAATTCTTAGCATTTCATAAATTTAACTGTAAAGACTAGTTTAAATATAGTAGGATTAAAAGTAATACATTTATTAACTCTATATATATTCAAAATGAATTATACAATCGTGTTCGTAGTCATCGCTATTTTGTCATACAATTTACTGCTAGCTAACGTAAAATTGGGCCATGTTGCTCTTATCGGAGTCGTATATCCGATAAAAGCATCAGTGACATAATAGACGACAAACTCAATCACAAAGCTATCATCGATTGTCAAATTCCCCAGGACTACGTACGTTATATTTAATGTTTTTCATTTGTATATAATGTGTACTTTAAAAAATAATCTAATAATTTTGATATGTATAAATATATATATAGTTTGATTTAATCGAGAAATGTTAGGACATAAAAATCAAAGGTGCGTCCGACTACAATAGAGCCTGGTGCACCATTGGCACTACTAAATGCATAATGGATAGCGCGGTTACCGCAAAAATACCCAGGCATAAATTAGCCAAGCAAATAGTATGTTATTATTGATTTAATTGTTTTGAACAAGTATATATTTAATATAAACAAATCTTTATGTAACAGGAATAACTTGAGGTTATATATAAGAATGGTGCAAGAAATTAACAAAGTACAAATTTGAAAACTTTCGACTTTGGAAAGCATGCTTAATTATTTCAAAATAAATTACTTGCAATTAATTATTATATGTTATTCATTTATTATGTCCTTTTTTAAACATATAATATGCTTAAATTGTTATAATGTATGTTTTGATGTTTTGCAAACCTATATACTCAAATAAAATATGCTACGGTTATTATTGCAAAAATAATGACAAAATCTGCTTTTAACAAATTAACATTAATATCAAAACGGCTGTTTAATTGCCTGCAAGTAATATTGACTTAAATACAATTATAATTTATGGAATACTACCATGCTAAATTTTATATTATTTAATGGGTTTTGAGATACGCTACTCGTTTCGGCGCCAAACGAGTTCGCCGTCAGCGTTGGTGAAGCGTTTGGTTCGGAAGCGCTGCGACTCTTCCAACCTTTTCCACTGTTTTTTTTATATAATACGCGGATATTATAGAATATATTTTCTACCAAGTCGCAATTAGATTCATGATCTTAGTTTTCATTTCGACGCTATTTTAAAACGTTTGTATTTTTTGTATATTTGTTTAAATTTTATTTGCTTGTGCAATAAGCAGTTAGATTTTACATGAGTTTTACATCCATTTGTTACAGTTTATATTATTTAATGCAAATAAATATTAAAATTTTTTAAGTATGTATAACAGTTAAATATATAAATTGATTAATAAACGATAAACAGTAAAATATATAATGTAAATTATAAACAGTAATTTTTGAGTAAATTATACAATAGTTTCACAATTTTATTAATACATTAATATCTTGGTGATACAGTTATCGGCCGTATACCTAATTTATACAACATTATTTTTATTTTACAATGTAATTAAATTATATAATTAATATATTTCGAATTTATCAATAAAAGTTTGCAAAATTAAAAAAATTACAATAAATAAATAGCAATAATATATCATTTTTGCTAATATTTATTATCTTCAAAAAATAAATTTGTATACAAAGAGTATATTTAGTTTATATTTATATATATTTACCAAAATGTATTTTACATTAATTAAATTATACAAGTATTTAATATTCTATGTATATAAAATTATTAAACAAACTGTAACTTATATATTTTAAATGTAATAATGCTAATAGTCAATATATTATAAATATATTTGGAATTGTAGTTTTTATACTCTTTGATAGTTTATAACATTTTACATGTTTCTTTTATTATAATAATTTAAAATAGCTGATTTTGTTAAATATAGCAATTTTTCTAATTGATATAATCATATAATATAAACTAAATTACAGTCATGAATGAAATGTAATTTTCTTTCGCAGACTTAACCAAATCCTTCTTCCGGTCAATAATCCGAAACGATCCGTTCGGATACACTTCGCCGACGTCTCCCGTATTGAACCAACAAATGCCGTCGGCGTTGGTGGCCAACGACTCGGCCGTCTGTTCGGGCATTTCGTAGTAAGCATTTTCAACACTTTCGCCGCCGATTACAATTTTGCCCTTTGGGGGATGGTATGTCGCACCAGAAATAGCCGCTTTCTGGCCAGTCTACCACTTTTATGCGTACGCTTTATGGATAATATACCAATTAGGCCATCCATTTAATTGTACCGAATCTTAATAAAACATATATTTTATAATTATTTCAATAATAATAATTTTTACTTGATGTTATAATAGTTCTAAATAAAATTATATACACATTTATAAAAATTTCAAAATATCATTTTAAATACATAAGTTTGAGACGGTATTCCGTTAAACCATTTTATATTACTTATTTAATATTATTATATATAATTAAATCTATATAAAATGTTACAGTTTATACTAGTATATAATGTTTAATATATTTATTAAAATTTATTATTATTAATAGGAATAATTATTATAATATTTTAAAAAATTTACCACGTATATACAATTAACGCATACAACATCCATACAGTGTTAAAGATTTAACTTGTAACAGAAAATTATTTTCATATTCAAAAACTTCGGCGTAAATAACGTTGAGCGCTCGTAGTGTCCGATTCGTTGGCTATACTATTGTTTGCATCATTAGAGCTGCAAAAGTAATCATTAACTTCACGTCGTTTTGCGCTTCAAATATTATTTTGATATATTGTAATAGCAGATTAGTTACTGAAAAATTACCATGTACATTCGCAGATACATACCTGAATACACAACTATCGAATAGTGTCGATGATGAGCACATCCGTTTGGACCATGCTAAAAATGTAACTAAAGAATTTGCAAAATTAATCACGAGTTTTCAGAATATAATTACCCAGTGTCGTTACGAAACAACATTTATTACACATAATTTATTATAATTTATTAGTTGAATTAATATAAATAATTTTATGATTCACACAAAAAGTATAATAATATTATTAATTTTTTACATTTTATTATTATTATTATTATTAAGATATGTATTGCCAGTACATTCGAGATGGCGTTGAGGGACAAAAATTTATATAGTTATATATACTGTATAATAGTGCAAAATAAAAACATTTTATATAAAATAATTATCATGTTCATAAAAGTTTGGTAAAACGTCCCTCAACGTCTGACCGAATGTACAGGCAAAACAATACTGGGATGATATTGTATTAAACATTTCGTAAAACGGTCTAATAAGAACTGTTCATAATAAAATTAGTAAAAGCTTGTTAAGCATTTTCTAGCTTGTAAGCTTTTCTTTTTACAATTGAGTTAAACACTGTAAGAATTTTAAAATATTAATGTTGTGAATGTATCACATAAATAATACGTTAAAAATAGATCCAGAATTATACGTTTATATAGAAAAATTAAACCACTTAGATTGACAGGTACATTTTAAAATAAATTTGTATAATGCTTATTTTTATAAATGTTAATGATAAATTAGTAATGGCTATAAGACATGCCAAAACATTAATTTTGTAAATGTCATATGCGTTTTAATTTAGCTGACTCATATTTATCATGGAAAATTTTTAGACAGCATTTTGAACAATAGATAATAATCTAAGTTCAATAATATATTAGTTTTTAGCTATTATATTAAAGTAACATAAAATAAAAATATTTTATTTTGCAATTTTAAATACATTTTAATGATAAATTATAACAATGTATTTAAACTTTGTTAATTGTTAAAATAATTTATAAAACATACACAAATTTTATAATTAAATTTGCTATTAAACACATTTTTAAATATAAATTATATTTTCTAATTTTGTAAAAAAAAGTAATTATTGATTTATATAATTTAATTTTAACAAGATGAATTTTATTGTAACTGTTACATAAATTTTAAGTTTAAAACCTATTTTACACACTATTTTATTTTGTTAAGTTTATGACAATTATAAAATAATATATTGTATAAATAAAAAATGAAATCTACTTTTGACATGCATTAATGTCAAAACTTAGAATGAATCATCGCACAATTAGTTTTTTTTATTAACCTGTCGTTAATCTTGTTTGAATAATAAAAGAGAATGACAAGTTGACAATTTGTAATAACTTGTAAATTTAATTTGAAATTCAAGTACAGTATATGTTTCTAATGTTAAAAATATATAAAACATAATTATTTTATCATACCAACAATATAGATTAAATTGGTAACATATATAAAACTAATATTATTTTTAAAAATATAATGTTTGAATATTATAAAAATAATTATTATATATTGTGTTATACACAACTAAAAGTAGCAAATGAACAATATAAATTAATAAATTATAATCAAAAATATTATATTATAATTAAGATTTGTTTTAGTTTTTTTGTAAATTATATAATGCAATTTAATTTTTTTTATAATTATTATAAATTGCAAAATAATAATTTTGTAATTATAATTAAATAATTTTTTCAAATAAAAATAAAATTTTATCTGTGAATAAACATGTTGCAAATATCAAAACATAATATGAATCATCTCGTTATTATTTTTTTAGTAGCCTATCTTTTTTTTATTGTCAAAACATGTTTTAAAAATTTGTACATTTATATTTATTTTCAGAGTTATCTTATCATTCAGGGCTAACTTAAAAATGTATTTAAACCGTTAACACGATTAATTTTTATATTGAATAAATTTAATTCGAATAATTAATTTCGATTTATTTTGATTAAATATTAAGTTTTTTGCAAACTACTGCATTTATTAACCTGATACATCAATAAAAATGAAATTTACATTGATGTTTATACTCGTTGTAATCTTGGCATTCAATATGCTGCTAGTCAATGCTAAATTGGGACATGTTGCTTTTCGCGGTAAAATATGCAGCAAGGAGAATAAAAGCAAAATGGACGACAAACTAGCCAGCAAGATTATAGCTGATTGCAAAGTTCAAAAACAATATGTAAGTACTGTATAATTTACATATCCATATAATTTTACTATATCAACATAAAAAAACAATTATTAAAACCATTATAATTTTATAGGAAATTAAATTAATCTGGTTGTTATATTTTAAAAATATATTTTAGCTTGACTTAATTGAGAAATGTGCTGGCAAAAAAGTCAGCTCGTCCGCTGAATACTATAGGGCCTGGTGTACCAAGGACATTGCTAAATGCGTGCTTGATGCCGCGCTCACCGCAAAAGTACCCAGAGATAAATTGATAAAAGAACTTGTAAGTTATTATTATTAAATTATTTCAACATACATATTTAATACAAAAATTTGTATGTAAAACAGAAATGCATTGGGATGGAATTTAAGAATGCACAGTAGCCAAGTACAAATTCTGAATTTGGAAACTGGTTTAATCATTATAAAATATTAATTGCAATTAATTATTATATGTTATTCATTTTTTTCTGTCCTGTTTAAACAAATAATTCGTTTAAATTGTTATAATGTATGTTTTGATGTTTGGTAAACTTATATACTCAAATAAAATATGCTACCGTTATCATTGCAAAAATAATGTCAAGATGTTATTTTATAATTAAAACGGCCGTCTAATTGCCTGCAAGTAATATTTGACTTAAGAACAATTATAATTTATAAAGTACTACCATGCTGAATTAATTTTACGCTTAATATATACTACCAGAAATATAAAATTGTAACAAAGCTTTGTTATACTGTACAAATAACAGCTTAGATTTACAGGAGGATGTAAAAATTACTATAAACAGTTATATAACTTGTATCTAGGATAATTTTATATGAAATCAATAAGGGAGTTTAGTTCGAACACAATTTGCATTAAACTATTAATGTACGTTTTGCAGTTAACTTGCTAGGAAACATCAATAATTTGAAATTTTAAAAAATTTTCAAAAGTTACATGGATTAATAAACAGATTATTATATTAATCATGTAAACTTTTAAGAAGAGTTGTAAGTATTGTCTAATAGTTAAATAATTATTAAATCAAGAATTTGATTTATTTAATACTCATCTAAGAAAAATTCAAATTAACAATATTAATTAGTTAATTTTTAAAAATCAATTAATTTGAATACATATAACGTTGTAAAAATGTAATACATAGACTATTTTAAGCGAGTAAGGAAATATTTGCTTATTTATAATTTAAACAAAATTTTTTATATTTAGAAAAATTACGCGTGCATGTTACTTAATTTTTCTTAACCTTTATTATTCTAGTTTTAAATTATACAAATAAAATACGTTAAAATAATAATGTAAATAAAGACAATAATTTATATTAATACTTTACTTTATCAAAAACTATATAATTACAATTAAAATATATTTAAATACGCTTATGATTTACAATATTGAAAACAATAATAAATATATATAGTCAATATATAATTTAAATACAAACATAATGCGATTATAACTATATAATAAAAATAGTTACAAGAACAATTATAAAATATAAATTTTATATATAATATTTTATGATATCTTTATGTCAAATAACATTATTATATCTAAGATTTTTATAAATTATATAAACTTTTAACTTATTATATTTTAAAATTAAACAATAGTTAGCAGTTTTAATACAAACACTAAAAAAATAAATTAATTGATAAATGTAACAGTTTAATATAAATACAATTTAATAAAATAACTAACTTTTATTCAAATGTTTTAATTGTATTGTACAAATTTTACAAAATATATTTGCCTTACCTATTTCTGTTTGTATTTTAATCCAATATAATATAATATTAACTATTTTTTACTAAAGCAAATATTATTTAGAATAATAATAATAATATTATATACATAATTATTATTATTATGCAAATATTGCTTTGTATAAACTAGGTTATCTTTTGCAAAAAATGTACTGTAACAATAAGCGTTTCTTTAAATGGGTTAGCAATTTTTAGGAAACAATTTTAATTTAAATAATAAAAATTATAATTTATTATTATATATATATTACAAAACACAAACTGCATAACAATGTAAATATTATATATTAAAAATATTAAATGCACGAAAAAATGAATAAGATCAATCTATGATAAATATTAAGTTACATAAATAGTAAATATAAAAATGCAAAAATGGCTATGATTATACATTAGATTTAAATGTAGATTTTATATTATTATGTTTATTATTTTAAATTTATAACATTACATTCAAACATTTATTATACAAATAGTAAAAATAACAAAGATGTGTATATGCATTATAGCTTGTTAAATTTCTGCGTTTATTTAAATTATGTTTTACAAAATAAGTAAAATTATGTTACCTTATATACTAAATATGTAACAGATTTAACTGACAGATAAACATTAAATATATAATATTTATGTATAAAATTTTTATCTGACATTATTATTTGTCAAACATTATTTGTTTAATGTCACTGTCAACTTTATAATGTCTAGCTATCAAATAAATGTCATGTGCAATTTTACTAGTCTGACTCATACGTATCACAAAATATAATAAACATGTTACTTCTATTAAAAAAGTTACTGTAACAAAAATAACATTATAATCCTAGATACGTTTCTGTTTATGCGTATTATAGTCAGACTAAATTAGTCTATGTCTATTGTCTAAATTAAACAGTATATATTTTCATATTCTTCAATTAAATGAGTCACCGTATATAATGTAATGATTCATTTATGTTTACCCATAAACTTGACAATTTCAAAAAATTTAATGAC
This sequence comes from Metabelba pulverosa, assembly GCA_034697605.1. Taxonomy (NCBI): domain Eukaryota; kingdom Metazoa; phylum Arthropoda; class Arachnida; order Sarcoptiformes; family Damaeidae; genus Metabelba; species Metabelba pulverosa. The sequence continues at coordinate 13,837 of JAQIXC010001566.1, forward strand.
ATTTTACCAAGCCTGTTTTTGTAAAAACAAATTTTAAACATATTCAGAATTACATTTTGCAGAAGTCAAAACTTCAAATGAATCATCACATTTTATATACCAATATAACCATACAAACGTCAAAAACATGTTGAAATTAATTAACCAAATAACATGCAAATATATTTGTATCAAAGTTGTCTTATGGTTTTGGGCTATTTTTCAAATATATTTAAACCGATAGCGTGCAATATTTTTATCATAGACAAATTTGAAGTTGATAGTTTAACTTCGATTAATTTT
>JAQIXC010001567.1:0-14111 GCA_034697605.1 Metabelba pulverosa
TTATGAAAAGCGATACTCGTTTTGAATATTAATTGAATTGAAATGCGATTCGAGATTAACTCAATTCACATCTGTTTTCCATTCTCTCGTCCGGATTCAGCCGAACAATGGCATCGCAGCTCAGGTAGTCTTAGTCTGGAGTTGCAAATTAGTTGATAGCTTTTTAATCGTGTTTAATTGTATAGTTGAGAAAAGTTTTATTTGTTAAGATGCTTTTTTACGAGCAATATAAAATATAAACACTTTTATAGTCTTGACAATCAAATATGAAATCTAGTTTTTGTTTGTTTGCGAAATAAAAACATTGAAATCGCATATAATATGAAAATTTTACAACTTTTCAGTTTAATTTCAAGTGCAGCTATAGATAGCGACAATTATAAATGTACTAAGCAGCTTTTTAACTTAACTATTTACAATTTTATTTCAAACGAATAATTTAAATAATAATTTTTCAATTTTATCTTGCTCTAATCAACGCATTAAAAGTGTAAGAAGACAGTCATTTCGAGTACATTTGCTGAATAAACTTGCTAAACTTTTCGGAGATAATCGTTTCGAAATTATAATTTCAGAAATAATGTGATTTTCTGGCCTTCATTACAATCTACTTTTGATAAGTAAATACATTTTTTTTCTTCGTAATAATCATTATTTATATTTGATTTTGTTGTGAACGGAAGTCCTAATTATTAACTATAAAAACGTCTTTTATTTTCCACTTATTATAGAGTGTTTTTTGCGACTTATTTAAGACTTTAATTAGTTTTTTGCGCTTAAAAGATATGATATGTTAATACAGTTTATGAAATATATATTTTTGAGCGAAAAATATAATTCAGCGAAAAATATGATTAAAACCTTTACTCTTGTGAAAAAATAACCATTAGCGGCCCTAATATTGCTAGATTAGTCCTGTTTAAATGTGAAAACAGTAAGATACTGAATAATTTTTCAATTATTTGGTATAAATACTCGAATGCATTGAAAAGAAAAGGCAATTTCAGAAGATTTTCGCTAACTTTGAGGTAAAATTAGCTAAAAATTATAGTTTTCTCTATTCGAAAATAGTGGCATGCTAAAACATTAGGCACTGAAACGGTCGATAAATTTGCAAATTTTCTGTTAATTGCAATTTCCCAGTAATTGAGTTAAAACGACTTACCAGTAATTATTTGCGCAAAAAATAAATATGAAATTATAACAAACTTATCACTCTATTCAGATTTTGAGAAAATTGGCATGCTCAATAATTAGATTACAATGTGTTTTACTTTAAAGCGATAGCATGTTTTACATTTTTCTGTCTATTTTTAAAATTTCTTAATTAAATTAGAAATTTTGTTTAATCATTCATAAAATTTAAACAAAAAATATTTTTTAAGTCTTTTAATTAACTTTCAGCTCATTTTTAGTGCAGTATTTAATTTGAATATTATTTAATAAACGCAAAAAATATTCAGTGTAATCACTGTAAACAAGATTGATAATAGATTTTTTACAAAATAGAAAATATTAATATATATGTTAATTAGGAAATTAATTAAAATTTTAATCAAATTATATTAAAGCCATTGTTTTGGTCATTCATTTATTAGTAATTTCGAAATACACTGCACAAATTAATGAGTTATTAATTGTTGTTTTTATGCTTTAAACATGCTATTTATGATTAGTAGCATTCAGTCATCAATTATTGTTAGCCTTAATTGGTTTTATTAATGAAATTAATCTTAATAATTTGCTAACAAAAGAACGTTTTTGCAGCGAAAATAACTTTTGTTTTACGCAATAATAGATTGGAAATTAAACATTCCAAATTAAATCCTAATTCTGTTTAATTTATACAATTAGAATAGAACTGAGTATTGTTAAGTAATATGTAATAAATTTTGAACAAATTATGCGGTTTAAGCATAGCAAAAATTTAGAGAAAATTATTAACATTTTTGTCTTAAATACAATCAATTTGTTTTAATTGTTACTTGTTGTTGACTTGTGATCTATATAATTAATTTCTTGTTAACCTTAACACACAAACTAACGTTTTCTTACAGAATTATACAAATAAGCTGATTAAAATATTAATTTGTATTTGAATAGAAATTTAGTTACGCGGCTAATCTAAAAATTTAATTATGTAACAAGTTGAATATTTTATTAGCAATCAATAAGAACATTAATAATATTAAATACATTGAATAAAAACATGTATAACAAAGTAGTTTGGATTTATTTTAATTCTTAATTATTTAACAGTATTTGTTAATTAAATTATACTTAGTAATATTAATTATATTTTAAACATTGATTATTTTTAATAAGAAAAATATAACTTTAAAAGTAGCAAAAATGTTTTGCAACTAAGGCAACCCTAAAGGTTTGGCATGCAATAATAGATAAAAATCTGCACTGGTGAAAAAATGTGCCTTAATTTTCTGAGAAATTCTAAAGAGAAAAAAATTTAAGACTATTATCGTTGACATTGTCTTAAATTTAAAACATAAAACGCCTTCAAATCGAAAATAAAAGTATATTTAAAGTCAGGAATTACTTGACTTTACGACACTTTACACTACAGTTGAGTTCATAAAAAGGCAAATAATGCTTATCTGATGTTTGCAATAGTTAATTGTTATGTAGTTTTTATGTTAATTAATGATTGTTTATGTTGTAAACTGCAGTATAAAATAAATTGTCATTGAGTGAGATATTATTTAAGAAATGCCTTTATTGTATGCAGATTGTGTTTATTTTAAACTTGTTAAAACTGCTAACATTATTACTTGCATTAACGCCATATTTAAGCATTAATTAAAGTCATTGGGTTTAAAAATATACCTGAAAATGTATAGGTGTAAATTAATACTTGGCAGAATATATGAAATAATACAATTTACAAAATAACTTACTCACAATAGTGGTAAGGTTTATAACAATTGTAATTTAAATTTACAACATTTAGATTATTAAATGTTTATTTTATGCAACTTTTGTTATTTTTGTTAAAAATGTGTGAAAAATGGTTTTAAAAATTTGACACTTTTATATTTTGCTGGTTGACACTAAACATTAATTATCTCAACTATTTCCGTTCATTTTAGTAGTAATTAAACTATTGATTAGGGTTTTGGAAATTTTAACATTGTTGTTTTTTTTAAACTTGAGAAACTAGATAATTGTAATGGCAAATGATTAAATTTAGCATTAATGTTTTAAAAATGTTAATTGATAATATATTTAAATTGGTAGTCAGTAAAATAATGTCTTTGTTAGTATAATTTTTATCGAGATATTTTTATACATTACTACAATTATTAATTATTAGTAATAATAATAAACACAAGTAACAAGATAATAATGTAAAAATAGTCTATAACCTTAAAAAATAATAGACTGACCATGAACTTTTAAAAGCCTTAACTTTAAATACATTTGAACAAATTGTAGATACAGCACAAGTTTAAAAAGATAATAAATTAGAGGATTTAATTTCAACATGATAGTTTTGAAGTCTAGTCCTAATGTAAAACAGTCTCATAAACTACACAATAACTTAGGCTTTAATTATACTTTTGAGGAAAACGCCGACGAGTGTAGAGCCGATCGCTTTGTAATACACTTCATAACAATCATACAAAACCTACTGAAATAAACATCATGCTAAAATGTATACTTGATAATAAAAGTCGTTTTAGTTTTTAATTTTAATTCTCTCAATTCTGAGTAATGAGAGGAATATGTTTGCCAACAGAAGAATAGCATTACTTAAGAATAAATTAACGTCTAGCATGCTAAAACAATAAGCATTAAATTTGAATGTTATGAAAATAAAACACAAATCCTTTCTTGAGTTACACGTATAAATTTTCATATTAGATTACTGAACTGAGTAAAGTAGGAATGCTAATTTCGTCTTCAGCTAAATAATAAATAAGTGCTTAAAACTTAAAACCAATACTTAAAGAGCTTTTGTGATAAACATATTTAAAACATAAAAATATACACAAATTATCATTAAATATATAACTTTAAAAATATGTAAAGATACTTGTGTGTATGATATCTACGTTAATAAAACACAGTATGATAAAAACAATATCTTCGTATTAGAATTACATTTAAACTAAAAACTGGCAAGACATATTTGAAAGCGTTTAAAAGCCATTAAATGAAGTGTATTTTTCAATTCAATCACATATTTAACGCCTATTTATGATAAAGAGTCGTATTTTCGAGAACTGAGACTCACTTTTTGATTACAGGTTTAGGAAAATGTGTGCTTTTAAAAACAATTTCACCAGTCACTTTGCCCAGTGCCTGCGCTAGTGCCATGCTGCATTGTGTGGGCAGTCGGGTTTCGCGAGTGAGAGTCAGTAAGCAATCAATTTTTCGTCTCTCGCGGAGTGTTTCTCCACTGTCTCTAAGCGCTCGGCTTTACAATTGAGTTATGGATTGTTTGCAGCGAAACATAATTACCGAAACAGTATTTGCCAAACAGTCAGTCAATGGCCAAACCCTTTAACCCGTTTCACTCGCAAAAAGCAGAAATCTATTTGCAATAATAACATGTTCGCAAAATAATTATCCGCTTTTCAAACGAACTAGATGCACTCGAAACTTTAATTACATGATTACTTCTCTCGACGTCTAATGATAATGCGTACGGAAAATTTGCCTTGATTATAGTGATTTGGCATGTTTAATTTAAATTTTTAATGAGATTAAAAATATTGCGAAAATGTTTCTTTATTTCCAAAATTAAATATATAATTTAATTCGAGTTTTGAATATACTCTAAATGTACGACTCATTCAAACTTTTTTTACTCAACTTTTTCCAGAAAATAGCTTTCAATTAGTCCTTGATATTAATGTTTAAACTTTAAACTGTATTTATTTTTTTTTTGTTATGTATAATAAAGCGATATTGTTATTATGTGGATAAATGTGTTTAAAATACATGCTATTAAATCTATTCGATTGTACAATGCATGCTATGCTATGCGATTGGCGCCGATAGTCAGCGGGAGTTCGATATATGGCCACAAAAGAGCCATTTAGTGAATATTGAGTAGATTTTAGACACTTTTGAAAAAAGTTTCGAAAACTTCTCGTTCGCCTCAAAAGACATACATATTGTTAACCTCTGAACCGCTTTCGGTGCAAAACAACTGCGATATCGAGTAAATCAATGATTGGTTTTGGAGTGAAAACTGTTAAAACATTCGTTAGGCTTATGAGAGGACCACCACTGCTGAGCCACTCGACCGGCCCTTTGCCAGCGCCTGGCCTTCGACACGCATTGCCAACAACCATATGATGTGACTGACGGCGCGCTAATTCAGCGCACAGTTGGCTCTGTAAGCGCGCACTGGTATGTGTGTATTGCATGCATACGAATGTGATGTTTAAAATTGTTTTAAGAAAACGTCGAAAAACACATTTTGTTTGAAACCGATCTCTAAAAACATATTTTCGCTGAAAATTGAATCGCAATAAGGATTAAGACTTTTTCGCAAAAACTTTCTTTATTTCCAATTTGAGGCTAAACTGTAATTATTTTCTCTTTTCTGCAAAAATTTTTCCAAAGGATTAGCGATTTTGAAAACCACTTGAAAATAGGGGTTTTGTTCGACATTTTCCTTAATTTATTCTAATGTCAAAAGTTTTAAGTATATATTTTAGACACTTTGCCTGATATTACTATATAGTTATAGTCTATTAGTTACAATGTATAATTACAATTTCTACTTATTGTTTAAATGCTGTATAAACTTATTTTGTGTAAGTGAGGTGGTCGACTTTTTAAATTTGACAAGATTTAACTAGCTTATTAAAAAGTATCACATAGTTACGCTTAAAATATAAATTAATTTAGTATAAATGCAAACTTATTTTTTCAATAAGTAATAAGTATTTATAGTATATATACAAATTATAGCAGACTATTATAAAATTTAATTAATTAATTGTATTAATTTTAGCATAAATAACAAAAGTTTTAATAAAAATAAATATTTTATTTGATATTTGTAAATATTATTTTAAATAAGCAGTGTAAAAACGCAGGAAAGGTGGTCACCGGTAGTGTAAGTATGTTTGCCTGGAATACGAGTTGGAAGGGAGGGTAGGGAAGGGTAGGGGAGAGTAGGGTTGGGAAGAGCCGATTGCTCTTTGCATTTGGCGTCTAATCCAAGAAACTAAGCGAAGAATTACTGAAATTTCAATTTTGTGCTAATTATGTAAATTAGTGTCAAATGACTTCTGCGTTAACGCAAACACTTAAACGCTTTTCAAACGAAAAGTTTGTAAATTTGACACATTTTACGGAATTTCTAATTTTTGCTAATTTTTCCAATAATTGATTTGAAACTATTTTTTCCAAACTTAAAGACACTGATTAATTTTAGCTAATTATTAATTGGAAAAGGATGTTCTAGATCAGCAGTGATAAACAGTGTATTTATTATCGCATAGCTCATGATCATGGGTTAAATGATATAAACTTGCATATTTTAAGACAAATATATTATTAAATATTTAAATGTTTTAATAATGGATAAATAATTATAAATATATACATTAGAAAGACTAATTCAGTTAATAAAATAGATTTTAAGCTCTAGCATGCATATATTTTGTGTCAAATATTGTATATTTAAAAAGCATTTGCGAAGTATTGCGAGTATTTAGCAAAAGCCCAAAACTCTGGTGAAGTAATCGGTTGTGAACTGCAGTCAAGCGAACAGTGAGACCACCGATGAGTCGATACACCAGTTAGTCGTCTAATGGATCGGCAATTGAGGCATAAATTGGTTTTTTGTTTCGAAAATATTTCTTTTAATGTTTTCACATTTAAACATAACTTTTACTTTATTACATTGTAATAAATTTTGTTTCGATTCTACTGTATATTTAGAATTGCAATTAATGTCTAAGTTTGTAATTATTACAATCTATTATTATATCTACTTTTCCAATAAAACATTGTAAAGTAACTTTTTATATTGTGTAATTTTTATGTTAAAATTAATCAAGCAGTATAAATTATTTTATGTAGCTTTAACTATTTTAACTTTCTAATTTAAATTAATAAAAATAGAATGTTACAAATAAAATATTTTGATTGTTAATTAATTATCATTTTATTATAATTTTCGAAATATTTTTGTATGGTTTTTATTTTAGCCAGATATTTATCATTTTTTATTTAGTCTGGTTAAACATTTATGGGAATTATGCTAAACCTAAACATTAATACCAAAAGCGTATTATTGCTTAAACACTAATTATTGTGTTTCAAAGAATAATCAATTATTAAATAAAAATTCATCAATAATTACACACAAATTATAACTTACATTAAATTGAGTTTAATTGAGTCAATCGTTTATTCGTTAAAATTATTCTCAAAAATGTTTTTGCAAATGAGATAATTACTAAATGAAAGGCGTGTTTCACCAAAAACTGCATTAATTAATAAAAGAGTATTTTTTTATGTAATACTGTTCAGTGGAAACATAATTATTTTTAAAAATAAGAACTTAACTAAAAACACAAAATCGATTCATTCGTCTTAATTGACTTAATTTGCGAGACAAGCGTCGAAACGAAACGATTGAATTTCAATTGAAAAAAGTATTAATATTTGTGAAAAAAATCAAATTTTTACTTTAAGTCACGTTTTTATTCACTTAAATTCAAATTAATTGATTGGTTTATGAAATTAAAAACTTTTCCGTTGTTTTACAGTATTTCGAATTATTGTTTTATAACAAAATTTTGATTGAAAATTAAGCTAATTAAAACAATAGTCTTATAACAATAGTGTTTAACATATTTTGCTAAAATTTCTATTTTTACTAAATCAATTGAGTTTTTGATTGTATAATTAGAACAAATTTGAATTTTAAATATTGTCTGAAATGTTAAAATGTAAAAAATATTATATTAAGTTACTGTAAAGTTAATCAATATAGAAGTTTACAAGATTAGCAAGATAGAGGTAAAAACAGATTTATACAGTAGACAGTTATAAAAATTAAAAATAGAAAACCTTCGAAAGAGTTGGTTTCGCAATGAGAATAAACGCAAAAAACTTTATTTCATGTTAATTCGAGAGATTATATTCAGGACATAAAGACGAGTAGAAGAGGGACTGAAAACCCCTTCGGGTCTGAAATCTCGAGTCAATTAGTATCGAACGAAGCGTGAGATGAAGGCGTTTAGCAGTTTATTACCGACGCTCTTAAATATTTCAATTATTTTAGCTTGCAGTTATTACATGATATTAAAAAAGGCGACCAGATTATTGTTTTATTTCGCAAACATGTAATATGAATTTATGATTGCGATATTCATAAGTATATTTTATAGACGTGCTAACTTTAAGCTCTATATTTATAATTTTTTTCTAATTAAACCAGATGCAATTTAGACAATTTATTTCAACATGCGAAAGTAAAGCGTATGTACAGATTTAGCTAATCTGGAAAATTTCGAAATAAATTATAATTAAAATTTCAACAAGATCCTGTTAAATTATACAGTAAAAGTTTGGATAATTTACTGTTTTTGGTGTAATATTTAATGTCAAGTATTACGACAACGCGATTAGAGACAGTATTAGCGCTTATTTGAAAATATTCCGATATAAGAAAATATTGGTTTTTTTTTTGTAAAAATAAAAACTAGCATGCAAAAATAAGAAAACGTGCGTTTGTAATTTAAAGCCTTTTTTTTCGCCAGCGAGCAAAAAAAAAGATGATGTCTTAATTTGAGATTTTTGGTACCGATTTTATGGCTCAATTAAAATATAACTGAAATTTTTTTCCACTACTTATAGCAAATGAGAAGTAATTTGTTTTATTATATTCGCTGAGAATTTTTTTTTTCGCTCTCTTCGATAGTAATACGAATCGACGTTTTGACTGAAAGCATAAGTATGTAAATCATTTGGAAAGTCGGAGAATTCGCTGCTATTTGTGTGCCTTTAGGCGCAACCAATCACTGGTTTAAGACACAGAAATTAAGGCCTTAATAGCCGATAATTTCTATTCTTAATAAATAGAAATATTTTTTTTATTACAACTCATGTTTTTTTTTCTGACGATTCGCCTCTAATGTTGTTTATTATATTAATAATACGGCTCGTTGTGAATGCTTCTTTCGCATGTTACCATGTTACATTTTTATTGCACCCGAAATAGTTTGCAATTTTCGTTCTTCGCGTTTAGTATAGACGTTCGAGTGCTTCGAAACCATTAATTTCGGTTTTGAAGTATTTTTCACTTTTGTTTATAATGAGCCGACTATGAGATGAGGAAATAAATTACGGAATTTTCATCTTTTAAATCCAATTTTTATCTATTTTCACACTTGTGTTCGAAATGATATTTTTCACATTTTATTGTTATTATAGAGTTTTTGGAAAAAATAAAAAAGAAACTTTTTTAAATGATGTTTGAGTCTATGATCTGTGTAAATCGTTATTTCTCTTCCAATTACACTGATTATAAATAAAAACTAGAAGTGTTATTTTTTTCTTTTTATCATGTAAAGTTTTTACAAGTTTTATTTATCAAATTGTTATTTTATTTATGCTTCATATAGTATTATTTTTTATTAGTAATCTTTTGTGTTATCCGCTTAAAAAACTACCCTTTAGTTTGAAAGATCATTTGGGCATATGCTTAAAGTAACTTTAAATAATTGTTTTGACATGCTAATTTTTTTAAACAAAAATTTACTTAAATTTTATTATCAATTTGAAATTATCTATTTGAACATTTGCTAATAATTTAATATTTAGATTATTTTTTTTTATTTAATTAAATACATGATATTAATGAACTTTCATTCATAAAAAATATTGAATATACAGTATATTATAAATGCTTTTATGTATCTCATCCGCAGATTTACTAATAAATAATTAAGTGTAAATTTGATTAGAATATTTTCTCGAAATAAATGCTATCTAAATTGTTGATCTATCTAAAAAAATTATTAGAAGATTATAGAATATATTTAGAATATATTCTCGTATTTAACCTGTGTGATTTGTGTTTGCAACTGATTATATTTATTTGTTATCATTTATTTTTAATTATCAAATGATTTTTTACGTTCACAAGTCATGTTAAGACGGAATTGAGAGACAATTAATTTTAATTATCACTAAAAGTGTGGGTAAATTATATACGAAATACGTTTGGAAACTTTTTTTTAGATAAGTATAATTTTAATTAAATACCGAAATGACTTAATACTATCAGGTTGTTAATCACCCAGTGCCATAAAGGATTGGCGTAATATACCCAAGCGCGACCGTTTTAAAATTTATACGTTTTACTTCATATGTATACTGTATAGAGTTATAGCTTATAAAAACTGTTTAAGAATTTTGTTTCTATAGAAAAAGTTTTTTATATATGGCATTTTTAGTTCGCAAAATCAACAAGTATAAATTTAAAGCCCAAATTGATTTGAAATAAAATATTTCTTTTTATGTGAAAATAAATCGCAGATTTCACATCAGATTAATTAAAATATTGTTTAAAAGTATGTTTTTTCATGCTAAAAATAAATAAATATTTCAATACAGCGAAGAGTTATTTGGATTTTGTCTGCTTTTAATGGATTTGAATTTGATTTTTATTACGGATTTCTGACTTTTTTTCTTCATAAAACTGTTCGGTATTTCACATTAAAGACAATTTTTTGTTTAGTATATAATTCGCAAAAATATTTTTTCACAATAAAAGCGTTTCGAAACTAATCCTAATTTATCAAAATGTAAAAAAGTATTATAAAGTTATTTTCAATTCCTGGTTGAGTAGTAAAAATCTAACTCTACCAAGATTACAATCAAAACACTTTGAATAATTGAATTACAATTAAGCTTTTTATTTTTTATCTAAATAGCGTTTTTATGTGAATTTAAACTAATCTTTTGATTTAATTGGCAATTATTTTCGGAGGTTTTTGGTTGAAAACCCGAAAAAAAAAGTTTTTATCATATTTTAAAAAAAATACAGTATATATCAGAAGCGATTAAAAGGAGTGTAATTTGAATCCAGTTTTCAAATCGCTTCTAATGGGTTTGTTTGGCTTAATTTCCTCTTGTTTTGAAATAATCATAATTTATTGTCCATTATTACTTTATTGTAATAAGCTTAATTAATTTATGTTGTTTTAATTAACTAATTGCATATTAAATTACGCATATTGAAACAATGCAATGTTACCTTATTTTAATATTAATTAAATAAAAATAAAATTTATATAGTATATTAAACAAATCTAGCTTTTAATAAAAAAAAATATTTTTAAATTCTTAGCTAATTTTTAAAATAAAGCCAAGATACTATCTATATAATTTGTGTTTTAATGTCAAATTTTTGTCTATCCAACTTATTTTTAACTCTAATTATGTAACTCTCCTTAATATTTCGATTATTAGTTACTCTAATAAACAGTAATTTAGAATTTAATCGTTTTTATCGTTTATTTAATTTATTGCCAAATATTTATCTCAATTTGTTTTACGAGCAATAAATTCGAGAAATATTTTCAGCCCTTCATAAACATAAACAAACGATTATTATTCACTTCAGATATCGAGTTATTAAACAAATTCGGATTCAACGGATGTTAAGACTATTAGAAAACATTCTTTTTGTATATGTTTTTAATTTTGAAATTATTGAAATTTTTTATTTGTAATGTAAAAATATTTTATATTGCCCATAACAATAATATAGAGTATATTACTTAATAAAATTTGAGCATTTTTATAATAGATTACTAAAATATAAATTTTTATAAAGCCAGGGAACAATTTTAAATATATCATATATTATTTGCAATTTTATCATAGTAAAATATATCTTAATAATAATTTTATTTAATTTGCATAATAAATATTAAAACAAAATGACATAATAAAACATAATATGTAAATAATAGTAAATATTTTCTCAGTTAATTATTAAGTTTTTTGTAATTGTAAACTTTATTCCAGTAATATTATTCTAAAATAAAAATATTACATTGCTCAAATTTAGTCCAGTTATACAGGACATTGAATTAGTGCAAAAGCGCGTAAACATAATTTTAAATTAATTAATATATTTATAAAGTTTAAATTAAAGCAAATATAAGGATTTTTTTCTCACATTTAAGTGGTAATTATCTAAAATAAATCTAAATTAAAAGTTCACTCACTTTTCGTTTAGATAATATACCTGTCGTTAAGAAATTCCAAAAATTTTAAAATATTTTCTACAAAAATAATATCAATTATATAATAATATAAATATATTTTTTTTATTTGAGATATTTATTAAAAATAAAATATTATACAATTAAACCCAACAATAGAAAGTAAAAGCGGCAGTAAATGCAAGAATTAGCATGTTTATCAATTTGCAACTTACAAATTATTTGCAAATAAGAAATAATTTATTCCGATAATTGGAAAAACTGCAGCTATTTTTACAACCATTTATATTATGAGTGTTATCGTATAAATTGTAAGTGTTACAAATTTAATTAGGAACATATTTGTGTACAAATAAATATGCTTAATTAGAAATTAGGTTGTTACAGTATAGTAGCTTATGCTAGTGACAATTTAACTGTTAATTTACAATTGACAATTAACAAATTACTACTGTTAATTTGAAAATCTTATAAATTGTTTTTAATTAAATTAATTACTGCTAATTTAAATTGAATAATAAAACTATTTGTGTACAATTAGCTTTACTTACTTTTTAGTTTCACTTAACACTTTGTTAAATTAGTTATCATTAGTAATAAACAAATTATTTTATTTGCTTTGTTTTGCTCGAGTAAAATGCTTGATAATTATTATTGATGAAAATGTCAAGTTTTATTTTAACTACTTAGCAGAAGTATTACAGTTTTTTATTAATAAAAATGATTTTTTGTAATTTTATTGCACTATTTAATGGTTGAAATAAATAATATAATTGAAATAATCAGATAATGACTTGAAATAGTAAACACGAGATAAGAATCACTGATTTATTGAACAATTATTTGAAAATTAAATAATTTATTAGTTCTTCACAATTGCCGTAAATAAAAGGTCTCTTTTGAAGCCTAATTGAGTGATTAGTTTGATTTTGTAATAATGTTTGCGTTTTAGAGCAAATCAGATCCAGTTATTCCAAACATGTATTTTGAAAATTTAAATAATTGACTTAAAGTTTAAAACTAAGCAATATTATGTTTGTAATAATTCATAATACGCATGCAAACTACATTAGGAATTAGTAAAATAATACATAATTGAAATAACTTTAATTATTATTCTATAATTTAATTTTCTTACTTTAATATAAGCTATAAATCTATTTAAATTTTTAATTAATTTTATTGGTCATAATAGAGATACTTAAGTAGGTGCTACTAAAGTTACGATTAAAAACTTACTGTTAAAATATAGAATATTAGAGATAAATATAGAAATTACACTTTTTAATATTTGAGCAAGCTGCAACTTATTTATTAGTGTATATGAGTATATTTTAGACTTTAAAATTTGGAGTACTTATACTTAAAATAAAGGTTTATACGCTGTATACAGTATTATTATTATATTAATTTACGAAATAAAAGTTTTAAAATCATATAAAACAATAAAAATAAAAAAAGGCAGCAAGAAATGTAGCATACGCAATATTTAAAACCAATATTTCGGCTCTTATAATAAATTATGTAACTTTATAAATCCATAATTTAGTTAACGAAATACCTTCAATTAGTATTTTGTTATAATTTAGCAGGATAAATTACATCAATTATAACAAATATTATATTAAAATCAATAAAACAAAGTTTGCTATATTTATTAATAATTTCGTGTATTTTTGGTCATTTTTATACATACTGTACGATATGATATTTATAAAAGTAATCCGTTGTAAAATTCAATATAAATTTGCCAAACCTTTCCCATCTTAATGTTTGCTGTTGCAATGTACTATTATAGCGCCGGAAATGAATAATTAAAAGAATAATTAATAAATTGTTTGAATAGAAGCGAAAAGACGTCGAATCCTATTATAGCTTTCGGTC
>JAQIXC010001568.1:0-14107 GCA_034697605.1 Metabelba pulverosa
CTGCTACTCTTATTCACACCAGTTCGCATTTGCCAACTTAGTCTTAGTTTACAATCCCTATGATTCCAATTAAATACTTTTCAACTATTTTGTCATGCTCAAAATAGCCATTACTTGAATCACAGAATAAACGGCATGTACACTGTGCAGTGCATAGTGAATAAAAATATCCTATCTACTTTTACAAAATCGAAATAATGATATTTACTGTTACAACATATTTAACAAAGCTGTCCAATGATGTACGAGTAGTGGCATTAAAATTAAATATTCAATAAAATCACTTTCAATGCTACTGTCTATTCAACATTTTAAATCACATCAACGTTTTTTGACAATTTTAGATTGAAGCAATTTTCAAATATTTATTCGGTTTATTTTCACAATATAGCATAAATTAATAAAAAATTAATTAATTTATATTATTATAAATGTAAGCAAGATGGGTTTCACTTGTATTAAATGTTTTAGTCGAACATAAACTTATTTCTCGTTCGCCTAATAGCCGTCAAAACGTTGTTTCTAGAGCTGAGTATAGCTGAACTGATTGTGCAATTTGTAACAAATCGAGCCATTATTGTCAGATCTAATAGTTTGCAAATCCAGTCCCTTTCGACACTTTAGCGTTCATTCAATTAAAATATGGAATTGAGTTAATGCCGAAACGGTTGGACGAAAGCGCTCTTTACTCCCAATTGGGACACATTTTCTCCATTAACTCATTGGATGGCTCTGTCTGTCGTCGATTCGGTTAAATTTAGAGTACAATTAAGGCTTTGGTTACATATACCGACATTCGGCACAATTTAGCGGTCAATGGCAGACCGTAATTGTGATCAAACAGCAATCACTAAACAGCATATCATAGCTGTACAGAGTATTCTGCTATGCATTGCAAAGTGCTATCATATGCAGCAATAACAGGGTTGTAGGCATTCAATGCATTGCAACGCACAGTTTGACCGCTAATTACGGCCGCGTCTGCTATTGGCCGCTAATTGTGCCAAATCTCGGTATATGTAACCAAAGCTTTAGTTCGACTCTAAATTGTGGCGAATCGCGACCGACAGAGCCATCACAACGAGTGAGTGGCCTATTATCGCTGCATTGCTTTGCATTCACATATCCCGACTATAATAACAATACAATAGTCTACGAATACTACTCTCTATAGTCTATACAATACTCTGCATATATCGTCCAAAGCATAGAATACTCTTCGGATTCATTTGCATTGATTCGTATGTCTCGAGACTTACCATTTCGGTCGTGAATATCCATTAACTGATTCGATGTATTAATGGGTCACTAATTGGCAATAAATAAATAAAACGTTGAATTCAATGTTGTATTGCTGTGAATGAGTGTATATGTGTTTGCAAACAATGTAGTCGTAGTCGTAGTGTTAGTAGTCGTCGAGTAGTATTGGCCTTACATTACATTGCCTTCACTCGTCAGTGCGAGAGTGCGAGCATTCAGAGCCCATTCCGAGCGAACAGTCTCTCTCTCTCTCTCTCTCTCTCTCTCTCTCTCTCTCTCTCTCTCTCTCTCTCTCTCTCTCTCTCTCTCACGGCTTGTCCTGTGCTGGCCTTGACTCCGATGTTCACTCCATTTCAATGCATGCATTGACTCCTCTCTCTCTACCCCACACTCAGCGCCACCTCCGACACCCGTGCAATGCCGTAACAGTCCCTCCACTGACTCGCAAACTCTATGACATAATTACTGGACAGGCATTGGCTACGATGTGTCGCATTCGCTCCGATTTTAAACGCATTTTTCGTTTTCTACATAAATCTAATCACAAAAACCAATTCCCTTATCAGTCCTGCAATTAAACACATCTCTCGTCTGTACTTCACTTCAATTCAATGCGCTTTACATCCAATCAAACCAATGCAGACGTTCTAAACAGACTTACTCTACGACTATATCACAACTATTTAATAATAACCGCTATTTTTGACTTTTATTTATTTTAGCCCACATTTTGAGGAGTAGTCGAGAACTCACTCAGAATTTTAGTTAAGTTTTAATTTTTTAGTTAAAAATGAGCACTAAATCCGGTTTTGCATAAATGGCAGAAAATGAAGCAAATCTAGTGGTTCTAATTTACCCAGGCACTTCTCAGTCGAGTTCTCACTTACCCTAACCCTAACCTAACCAACAATTTTCCAATTGTTTCCTCTCCTGTCCCTCAACGCCTAACTAATCACTATTTGTCTTCAATCTAATCCACAATTCATTTCATTTCACATTCGTTTGAACGCAATTAGAAAATAATACGAATATTAATACCAAATAAATAGATTTTAATCTTAAAAACACAATAAATTGCAAAAGTTTTTCACTTTATTTCGTATAAATGATTTGAAAATTTCGACTAAAATTCTGTCATTCCTTTGCAGTAATCATTTGGACGAATAGTATCGGAATAACCGAAAGCCGATTGCATCAGAATATAGCCTTTCGTTTATATATTTTCAAATACCACATATAGAACGTTATGATCGCCAGTCCATACCTGTGCGACAATCAGACAATTATTTCAATTTAATCGTTTAGTTCGAGTCAATCAGTCAATGCCTAACCACGTGATTATGTACGACATGTGCTCATTCCGGAGCGAAACCCGCGTCTGTCCACCGATCGGTCCGCCGGCTATAGTGCTGTTGTAATCGGCGTCGAAAAAAATGGGTAAAGTGTTGAGTCTTCGCGCCATTCCTTCGACGTCTCGATAGTTCCATATCTCGGAGTTTGACTCGTTTTTGAAGCCAAACGGTTGTCGCTATGGTTTGGAACAAATACTTTGAATACAATTCGTAAATCAAATCGAAATCAAAGCAAACTTTTTCTCCTTTCCGGACGACTCCAATCAATTCGATCTCTTTGTCTGTCTGTCCATCGAGTCTAGAGTTGGGATCCATTTTCGACCTATGAATCCATCCGCGATTGACCAGAACTCGAATGTCTCGGTCTTTGACCAGAAAAGGCGTTATAACCCAAACACCGAACGTGTCTTTGGACTGAACGCTGAAAACGGAACCACTTTTATGTGAATCCGGTTTGAGTAGAGATCGCGGACTTATGAACATTTCGCTCGAATTGTCGAATCTTCCTCTGAGTCTCACTTTCCGGTACTCCAAACCATCCAATTCGTCCAAACTATCGGTTGGCGACAAAGCAGACAATTAACGCACAACTCGTCGGTCGTAGGTCTGTGGCCAACAACTCGTACTCATCGGGCAATTCAATGACCGCTTGTCTCGTGAGTTGTTCCAAACGATCGATTAGATCGAGTTTCCACTGTCTTCTGTAGACCTGCCAACAGCCCAAACAGAAGGTCGCCGACGGAACCACCTGTTCGTCAATTCATTCAATCACTCAATCAATCAGTACTTAAACCAGAAGTCAATCGAAGTGTGAATTAGACTTCAATACCAATAAAAGATACGATATTTTCGATGCGTTTCGGAATACCGTTGTCTTCGAAGAGTATCGACGCGTCAATCGATTCGAGTTTTGCAATAATTGTCTGCATTTCGTGTGACTAAGTGTCAGGTCTTTGGCTTTGTTTAGGATTTGAAATGACTTTGAATTCATATTTAGACTAATTTTGTGATTATTTAACCAAATGTTTAGCAAAACTTTAAAACCAAAACAAAACAAATGCGAACATTGCGTAAGAGTTTCGTTCAGTAATTACGTCCAAAACGTTTCGGTGAAAGTGAAGGATTGGTTGGCATTACAGCGAAAGGCAGTTAAGACTCGAATTGAATTGAAAGCAATTAAATCGATTGATATATAATTGAATTAAACAAAAATCCGAAACAATTTTCTCCAAAAACTTTTGCAATTTATTTGTCTTTAATAATAACGTGTTATTACTTAATTCAGGTCTCGTTTATCGGTTAGATTTGGCCACTCTTTCCAATTCGTCCTTCTTTTTGATGGCATAGCTGTTAGACGAGCCCTACGGTCGGGGAAAGGCATACAAACATTAAACACCAAAACTAGTCACTCAATAGTTGGCTCATTGGGTCAAACCTTCGCCGCATTGATCAGTTCGTCGGCCAAGCATTCGGCGATAGTCTTGATGTTGCGGAAGGCGGCCTCACGAGCGCCGGTACACAACAGCCAAATCGCTTGATTCACACGTCTTAGCGGCGACACATCGACGGCCTGTCGACGAACAGTGCCGGCGCGACCAATACGTGTCGAGTCCTCTCGCGGACCGCTATTGATAATAGCATTAACCAGAATCTGGAGCGGATTATCTCCGGTCAACAAATGGATTATCTCGAAGGCGTGCTTAACGATGCGGACGGACAGCAACTTCTTGCCGTTGTTGCGGCCGTGCATTTGCATCGAATTGGTCAGACGCTCGACGATAGGGCACTGGGCCTTCCGGAACCGCTTCGCCGCGTATCGGCCCGAACTGTGCGGCAGATAACGCGCGTACTTCTCCTTAACGGCGATGTAGTCCTAATCCGAGACAACAATCCAACGGTGAGTGCGAGTCATGAGCTGACAATCGGCGCAAATGCGGCCAAAACTTACGGTTAAACTGATGTCCGACACCTGCACATCGCTCGAAGACCAGCGCCCGAACAGCTTGATCTCGAGGGGTTCGGCCACTGCGGCCGGCGTTGCGTTGGTCTCTGTCCACTCCTCCGTCGCCATTACAGTCGTCTAATCGCTTGGATTTGAATCGATTTAAACAAATGATTCGTTTAATCAAAAACTCAGACAAATGTGAGACACGTTTGGAGAGGAAAAGGAAAGACTATTTAAGGGGACGTTTCGGAAGTGCATTCACTGTTCATATATTACGTGCGCTTTAGACACGTTTTTGGATCCCTTTTATGCGATTTTATTGGAAATACAGAACATTTTAATTCAAATTGCAATTAGTTTTCAAATCCGATTCAATCAGTTCATCCAATTTCGGTCGTTTCGCTAAATTCGCGACTTTCGCCGAAAACTTCCCGTCTTTTAGAATACCTTTCGCTGACATCACTTCCGATACTCTATTAACAGAGAAATGAATTCATTTTAATAACCACTCGAATAGAGGTACAGATTTCGAGCTATACTTCGGGATAAAGTGTTCGACGAGTCGTGGGTTTCCGGCCAAAGCTAACTGACCCGAACTGTTCGGATTAGTGCTGTCGTCGGCCATCGATATGACGAGCAAAGTATCGCTTATCTCGTGTTTGACTTCATTGAGAAATATAGCGATGAAATCGAAATCATTTTCCTTGCGATGAATGGAATAGAAGTTCGGCTTTGGGTTGAGAAGTGAGAACTGTTTTGCCTCTAATTTAGCCAAATCTCGCATTGCGTTCAAACTGTTCTGTTTTGGAATTCAGTTCACAATTAGCTTAAATGCACTTCACATCCAATTAATTCGATTTAAACAAACTCTCTGTGATATCTTCAACGACTTCTTCAACTTCTCAGTCATTTGCAGAAACTCATCCGAAGTGCATCTGTGGAGGAATTGGACACAATTTGGAATAAAAATTATAAAATCCTATAAAATATATAGAATTTAATATAAGTTTAGACCGACTTTAGCGCAGAACTGAGCGCTTTCTCCCGTTTAAAGCATTTGTCCGCATAAGACATCAATCGATTTCCGCTTAAGAAATATAAATTCGTTTTATTTTTCTTTCCTTTTTCGGCGAAAAGCAGTTTAATTGACTGTAAATGAGGTTTAGATTACAATCGAATCGATTTAATCCCAATTCGAATAAAAGCCAAATCACCTGCAAATGAGACAAATTGGAGACATGAGTGCCGCAGCAGGTGTTCCGGTCGACGCCTTCGATGGTCACGACCCGAATCGGGCCCTTTTGGTCTTCAGGCAACTCTATGCGAGACCTGACTTCTTCGAGTTCTTTGTCGTCGCGATCGTATAGATTGACGTAAACGGGAACTGAAGACCGAATCTTCTCATTCACCATCTCTTCCAACTGTCGGACCGTCTCTTCGGAAACCCCTTTCGAGTCGAGTTCTATAAACGAAACCTCTTCGCCGAGTGTCCACGAAGTGGTCGGCAAAGAGAACACCTGATCGGCGACGGCTGTAATGAGATGTTGCGCCGAATGCTGTTGCATATTGTCGAACCGTTTGGCCCAATCGACCCGCACTTCCACTTCTTCGCCGACAGCCAATGGACTATCGCTGACGACGAAGTGAATCGCTTTATCGCCATCGCGTCGAACGCTTATCACTTGTTTATCACCAATTGTTCCGAAGTCTGACGGCTTCTCATCAGAAAATAGCTCATTATTAGCGCAATTAGCGGTGCATTCGCTTATCGGTAATACCTGTCCTCCGCCTTCGGGAAACAGAATCGTGTCCTCAAGTGTTACTTCGAATCCATTGATTCGCTCTTTTTTTACCTTCAATTCAGACGATTCGCAACTTTTAACTCTCGTTTGAAACTGAAATTCAATTTCTTAATTAAACTGTATATTCAATGCAATCAACGTTTAAATTGTAATGCAATCGCAATAGACTATTGAAATAATTTCGAAGCGAATAAAATAAATACCTCTTTTAGATAACTATCGGTTTGACATTTAAATACCATTTTTGCCAAAATACCGGTTTAATTAAATTCAATTACATTCGCTATAATATTAATAAATTAACCAGTTATAATAGTGCCAATCACAATAGAAAACAATGTTTTCGATTCGAGTTCACTATTGATCCAATAATCACTCACTAGTATTGAGTCATAACGTAAAAATGTTTGTTTGTTTTTGTTTCACTATATTTGCAAATCACATGTTTTTCGCTTAAATACCTATTTTGACATTTGCTCGCTATATGTATTGGTTTTTATTTAATTTTGCTTGTTTGCATCTTGATTCTAGAATCTAGATGGTTTTAATCTGGGTATATCTAAGCATAAACAACTAGGTGCTATACCGGTCTTGCGTAAATTGTGTCCTAGTTATGCATATAATGTGTTGAACGAACTTTGCACTAAACCCGAGTCGACGATCGGAGAGATGTCAAGACTGGCGTTAATAACCTTCGATGTGACCAATACTCTGATGCATCTGAAAAGGCCGACGGGTTTTGAATACTTAAGAATTGCCGAAATATATTGCAATCGAATCGTTAGCCAATCGAAGAGAACGCGAAATGAATGCGAAAATCAATTGACGAATGCATTCAAAACTGTTTGGAAAGAAATGAATAGAAAATTTCCGAACTATGGCCGCAATGACGGCATGTCTTCCGTCGAGTGGTGGACACGAAATGTTAAGCAGACGTTCCGTTTGGCACAGTTTACCGACAATCACATCACAGACAGACAATTAGATTTGATATCTAAGCACTTGTTTAGGCACTACTCGTCGGCCAACTGCTGGACATCCGCTCCGAACAGTCATCGAGTGTTGACTGAACTGAAGAAGTCGGCGCCGAATGTGAAGATCGGTGTCATTTCGAACTTCGATGAACGACTCGACCATATTCTGCACGAAATCGCTTTTCGGCATTACTTCGATTTTTTGCTTATCTCGCGAATCGCCAACTGTTCGAAGCCTTCGGAACAGATCTTCGAGTTGGCACTCAAGAGCGCACAACTCACCGATCCGTCCAAAGCTCTTCATATCGGCGATGACATCGATTTGGACTATTTATCTGCGAAGAGGTTCGGTTGGAATGCATTGCTTTACGCGAATAACCGGCGATTATCTGAACCGGAATTGTCTCGAATCGAGAGAAACGATATAATCAATGATTTAACGGAACTCATAGAACACGAAGTCTTCACAAGAGTTTAGTTCCGACTTTAGACACATTTATTACGAAATGAGTGAACATTTGCTTTGATTTCATTGAAATTAATTGAAAACGAAATTTAATTTAGATTTAGTTTTGAGCGTCGATTCGAAATAAGCGCCAAATTATTGTCGAATGAAGTTATGTATCGATCGATAAATTGAAACCTTTTTATAGACAAAAGGCTTTTAAATCTCGACTTTCAGTCAAAAGCAAACATTTAAAGGAAATGTAATTTAAAACCAGTTTTTAGTAAATAAACAAATATTTCGAAACAATTGTTAAACCCGTCGACCAGTTGTCAAGCACTCGGATCTAAGTGCGGGAATGGGTGACCAGACGCGCGGTTTTCTGTACGCCTGGTGCGGCAAAAAGAAGTTGACCCCCGACTACCAGTCCCAACAGTCGGGTGCCGGCAATCGAATCCGATTTCGATCTGAGGTATGTCTGACCTGTCATTCGCTTTGAAGTGACCACTCATTGAGTATGGGATGTGCGCACAGGTACGAGTGCCCGGATTCAACTACGTAGGTATGGGCAACTCCACCAACAAGAAAGACTCGGCGGTCAACGCCGCCCGAGATTTCCTCATGTATTTGGTCCGCGAGGGACAGCTGTCTGCGAGCGAACTCCCGCTCAACACCGGAGCGCCAAACTCCTCCGCACCGGTATCTTCTGGCGCCGATATTTCGCCTCCTATGGGCTCTCCTATGCCATCAATCAATGCGTTTATTCAGACATCGAGAGCTGGACTACCGCCGACGCCTCCCACGAATAGGGGGTTTATGTCGTACCCGGAGGGCCCGAAACAGGAATACATCGACAAAATTGCACAAAAGCGGAAGTTTGAAGAGGCGGAGGAACTGGACGTGAATTCGGGAATTCACGGCAATTGGACTCTCGATAACGCGAAACAACAATTGCATCAATTCCTCCAACAAAACCGGTTGACTCCCGACTACAAGTACTCCGCCGTCGGACCCGACCATAACAGGTACGGCAGACCGACTGCCGCTAATAGTCTTAAACTGATGTTGAATTGACTTTTGATTTCTGGTTTAACTGCATATTCTCTCAATTGAATCGGGATTTCGGATCAATTGATAGAATATTCAGTTTTTACTTAATTTGAATTGAAATGCCATTACTTTGAGTCGACATTCAATTAATCGATTGATTGCCACTATTTCTGTTCGTATTAATCGATTCGCAGTTTAATAATCGATAAACCAATCGATGGATTAAAAGTTCGGATAATGTGTGTCAGTATTTGATTGATTGGTTTATCGGCTATTAATCCGCATATAATTGAGAACAGAATATGTGTCGAATCAATGCCGGAATGTCTTAACTAAATGGTAATACCAGTGATGACGAGAAGCCGTTAATTAGCGACTAATCGATTGTTTGCCAATCAATAGGAGCTTTAATTGTGAACTCAATCTAATGATCAAACAGTTGGGCAGATGTGAGTCAAATTAGGTTTTGAGCGTTTGTGCCAATCGTTACAATATTTGTGATTATCTTTTCCCGAAAGACGTAACGGCGCGCGAAATGGGTTCAAACAAGCAGTTGGCGTCGAGAGCCTGTGCCCTCTCCATAATGCGGCAGTTGTTCCACTTCGGAGTGGTCGGCGAATTCAAGACAAACCCATCGAAACGCAAAACGCATTCGGTTTGCAAACTATTATTTATTGAAACTAATGTCTAAATGTTGATAATAACCCACTTTTTAAATCACCAAAAGATCGATTCGTATGCCATTGATATTCCGCTCCATTTGATGGAACTCTTAAACAAGACTCTGAAAGACCTTAATGTCAAACCCGTACCGATTAGCGAACACCGGAGCGCTGAAGGCATACCCGAGTCGTATTCGATTCTCATTGACAGCGAATTGCCGGAAAGCAAAGCTCCTTTGGCTGCGACGGAACAGCGATGCGTCAGTTGGTGTCCACCGATTGACAACTGGAATCCCTGGAAGGGCTGTAACATAGATGAGGGACCGCTCGCGACGTCCAGTTTGACTCAAATAAGTGAAATGCTTTGGAAGACAACTCGAGATAACGAACAAAATCCACAATTGATTCAAATGATTGAACGCCGAAAGAGTCTTCCGATTTGGGCCGTAAAGGAAGATATTCTGACCAAAGTTCGAGACAACCCGGTGGTGATTATACGGGGCAGCACCGGCTGTGGCAAGACGACCCAGGTGCCCCAATACATCGTCGACTACTTCATTGCCAACAGAAGAGGCGCCGAATGTAATATAATAGTGACTCAACCGCGAAGAATAAGCGCCGTTTCGATTGCCGAACGGGTGGCTCAGGAAAGGGCGGAGTTTTTGAATATGAATGCTAGTGTCGGCTACAGCGTCCGCTTCGAGAACTCCCTGCCCCGACCATACGGTGCGATTCTCTTCTGCACTATTGGAAACTTGTTGCGTAAACTGGAAGGAGGGCTGAGAGGAGTGTCGCATATGATTATAGACGAAGTGCACGAAAGGGATGTCAACACAGACTTCTTGCTGGTTGTGGTCAGGGATATGGTTAACGCATTTCCCAATTTGCGGGTTATCTTAATGTCGGCCACAATAGACACTTCGATATTCCAGAACTATTTCGGGAACTGTCCTATTCTGGAGATCCCGGGCCAAGCCTTTCCTGTCAGCGAATTCTTTCTCGAAGATTGCGTCGAAATGTTAAACTTTGTTCCGCCGCCGAACCTGAGGAAGAATAGGGAAAGGGATGACTACGAAGCCGGTGCGACGATTGAGGGCTCGGATGAAAACTTGAATACAGTATTGGAATCGAATTATTCGGAAACGACTCGACACTCGATGTCGAAAATGAGTGAAAAGGAGATTAGTTTCGAATTAATTGAAGCGCTTTTGATACACATTAAGGGTTTGCAGGTCTCGGGTTCAATACTGGTGTTCCTTCCCGGGTGGAACTACATCTTCGCGCTCATGCGTCACTTGCAGACGCACCCGATGTTCGGTTCGGAGCGATTCCGTATACTTCCACTGCATTCGCAGATCCCGCGCGAAGAACAGCGCCGAGTGTTCGAAACGGTGCCGAACGGAGTGACGAAAATAATTCTGTCGACAAATATCGCCGAAACGAGTATAACCATCGATGACGTGGTCTTTGTCGTCGATTCGTGTAAAATAAAGATCAAACTCTTCACTTCTCATAATAATATGACTAACTATGCGACCGACTGGGCCTCGAAGACTAATCTGCAACAAAGGCGCGGCCGCGCGGGCCGAGTGCGTCCGGGCTATTGCTACTACTTGTGCAGTAAAGCTCGTTATGGAAAACTCGAGGAATACCTAAAACCGGAAATATTTAGAACGCCTTTACATGAAATCGCGTTAACAATCAAACTCTTAAGACTGGGCTCTATCACCGCATTCCTGTCCAAAGCCATCGAACCGCCGCCTATACACACAGTCATTGAGTCAGAGGTCATACTCCGAGAACTCAAGGCTTTGGACGACTCGAGCGAATTGACGCCTTTGGGCAGAATTCTGGCGCGACTGCCGATAGAGCCCCGGATCGGAAAAATTATGATCGCGTCTATAATCTTCGGCTGCGCCGACTCCATGTGCACTATCACTGCTAACTCCAGCACATGTCCGGATCCATTCGATACGTTTTCGTTGAACCGTCTGCGTTGGGCGCACCGGCGGTTCAGTAATGGCAGGTTTAGCGATCATATTCTTCTGCTGCACGCGTTTCGGAAGTGGGAAAGGGCTGCCTATAGGGGAGAGTATAACGCTCTCGAGTTCTGCGAACAGTTTGCTCTTTTGCCGACTGTTATGAAGATTACATCTGAGGCTAAGAAGCAGTTATTGGATCTGTTGAAGAGCTCTATGTTCCCGGAAGAGGCGCTCAACGACACGTTCTTCGGGCCAATCAACTCCTTGAATAGCGGCGGCGGTGGCGGCGATGACCCGAACAATACGGGTTTGGATTTGTTGACGGCTTTACTGACAATGGGTTTCTATCCCAATGTTTGCGTTCATAAGGAGAAGCGAAAAGTGTTTACAACGGAAGCGAAGATCGCATTAATACACAAATCATCCATTTGTTACACAAACCTTCCGCAGCAGTCGTTTCCGTCGCCGTTCTTCGTCTTCGGCGAGAAATTGCGGACAAATGTTATTTCGGCCAAACAGATGACTATGACTTCACCCATACATCTACTGCTGTTCGGCGCCAAACGGGTCGACATAACGCCAGACCTTTACGTTCAGTTGGATAAGTGGATTGACTTCAAAATGGATCTAAACATTGCGACCGCTATCGTCGCTCTCAGGCCTTCGATCGAAGAGCTCATTATGAGAGTGTCTGCTGACCCGCAACTCGTTACACATCTGTCGCCGCCTGAGACACAACTGATCCAAACGGTGACCGCTCTTTGCAACTTCGATGTCGCGCAGATATGCAAAATGGAGCCACGATTAGCGCCAGAAGTGTAAATTCACTCATTTATCGTATATTTTGAATTAAACTAAACTCGAATTCTCTCTTCTAGTGATTCCGCGAATAAAGACAATGTCAGCGCTTAATGGCTAAATTAGCAAGTATATATTTGAGGATATAAACCACAATACCTAACTTATCGATAGGCACTCCTATCAATCTCGTGTCGTAACCGTTCGGATCTATAAGTATAGCTCTAATCGTGTGTTTCGTAATTATTGATTCAAATAAATTAAATTCAATTAATGGATAAAATGGTATAAAAATTTATTTTTGTTCATAGAATATAAGAATATGTGCTTCAGATAAGTGCTGTTCTCAGGAAATGATATGAAACCTAATTAAAAGTAGAGAATATATAAAAATACACTTTAAATACATCGAAGTTTAAAAACGATTCACATTTTCAAATGGAGATAAAGTCTGTTGAAGAGAGTGGGAGAGAGTGGGGAAAGTGTGGACCGAATCAGTGAATTGCCATTCGATGAGCGATGGCCTGAATTGCAATGAACTGATTGTCGAACTGATAGGCATTGGTTTTCGCGATTTGCCATTTCGGCCAAAACTTGTAATTCGAGCGCAGTTTGTATTTTCGGTACGACTTGTCTCTCTTCAAGTGATCCGAAATCTGTTTAATCGAATCGAATTGTCTTCTGTTCGACATTACGCTCTGATAGGCAATCGAAAAGCAAACGATTAGTATTCGATTGATTCATATCTAATGTTTGGGAAAAATACCTCAAAAATGGTCTTATTTTGGATTAAAATCCACAAAAGAGTAATGGATTTGCAGATAATAGGGTTGTCTCGACTGAAGTTTCGGATTATTTTGAACAACATTTCAATGATTTGCGAATTCGACATCAGTTTCGGTAAAGTTTTCTCATACTGTAAGTGAAAACGGAATTTAATGAATAAACTGAGAAAATAATTGAAATAAATTTCAACAAACTTTAGCCAAATTGAGTAAAATGCTGATCGAAAGCACGACTATCTGTTTGTGTGGTTCGCTTCGGTTCGACTCATTCAGTATCTGCAGAAGTATATCGACGGCGCCGTTGTCCGCAATCGTCGAACACGAAATCGATGACAATTGGGTCGTTGTGTCCAACGAATCCAAGTCTTTGGCCAAACTCAGCAGTGAATTATAGCCGAGAAGTTTCTGAAGAGCACAGAACGTCCGGTTCCCCAAAAGCATCTCTTCGGTGGCCATCGAAGTGGTGGTCAGTATGCGCTGGAAAGCCGTCTCGACTTTCTTGTTCTCCTCGTGAATGCGTTTACGGGTTATATAGCCTCTCCATAACGACTTGAACACAAAATTTATTCATTTATTCAAAGTTTCGCTAAGATTTCGACAATAAATACCTGTATTTTGACGGCAGCTCTTCGGCTCCTAATAGAGACCAACTGTTCCCTAAACCTCCTCTGAATCAGAATCGTATAGAACTTCAAACTCTCGAACCTCTGTCTCTCGATTCGCATCAGTCGATTCGTTCGGAACACCGACTGCACCCAAACGGTCGTACGTCTCAGCTCTAGGTATTGGTTGCGTTCGGTTCGCATCACTCTATTCGCTCTAAACCTCTGCTGAACCCAAACAACGCAAGACTCGAACCGAAGTCTTTCTCTTCTCTCGATTTCTATTCTTCTGTTTTCCCGAAACTTCTTTTGCAGAATAATTGCCAAATATTTCAGTTTTTCAAACCTCTGTCTCTCGGCTCTCATCAGTCGATTCGCTCTAAACCTTCTCTGAACCGAAAGAGTCGAATGTTTCAAATCCTCGAATCGTTGTCTTTCGGCTTTCATGAG